>NDGN011490049.1:0-10640 GCA_002564285.1 Tympanoctomys barrerae | reverse complement strand
GCCAACCTTGTAATTCCTTATATTATATCTGTTCCTCTAAGTAAAACCCTAACCAATACAGAACCCCATGAATGTTGTCCTCCAGCTTCAGCCCTCTGTTGGCCTGTCAATGTCCAGGGTGACAGGAGAAGGGCTTGTAGTATGTTGTCTCTTCAGTGAGCACTGAATGAGCTTCTTGCATAAATTTTTCAGCAGATCTAAGGCTGGATTTCTAAACATGTAGAGGTAGTTAATATTCTCCTGGGTTATATGTATGTTCATGTGGTCAGGACAAATAACATACATGCACTGAAGCCTGAGCTGGCTGAAGGAGTCTGGTAGCTCAGGGGCTGTAGGGCCAGCTCTGGGGCTTGACCTTTCAGGACAAATTGTTGGGGCACATCTGGCTCTGCATCACTGGTTGCAGATTTCCAAACAGCAGCAAGAAGCAGTAGCAGCAGAGCTTTAGTCAAAATAACTTTGTGCAAGGTGACCACAGAATATCTAGCCTGTCCTAACAGAGCCACTTCCATTCATCAACAGGGTGTCCTCAGCATCTTCCATTTTTAGGTCCAGGGCAGGATAGTTGGGTCATGGCCCAAGGTGTTCTTGTCACCTTTCTTGATCAGAAGGACAGTGGCTATTAAAGTGGGAAGGCAAAGAGGATGTATCCCTTAGAGATAGGATCCAACTATTCACACAGGTAGGTCACTGGGCACTCTCAAGGGCTACAGCAGAAGTGTCATTGTTTTTGTGAACACAGGGATCCAGTTTCTTTAATAGTCAGCAGCCTCAAGACATTTGTAGAAATTTTTTATGACCGGTTTCTGCCTGATATTGCAGCATAGCCTTCATGCCCTTCCAGCAGGCAGCGTGGGTGCCATCAATTGGATGTCTTTTGATCACCTATGAGGGCTTTTCAAAAAAAGAGTAAACAAGTTTCACAATCAGCCACCATTACCCATTCTTTGGAGTCTTGGCACTTTGATGGATCAATTTACTGCTTACACTGACCATTACAAGAATTTACACAATCATTCAGCATGTGTTTGTAGATTAAACATTCCAAATCTCTTTTCCTTGAGGGTATTCTTACCTAACAAGGGTCAATGAAGCTCTTCTGCTTGAACTGAACAGAATCGTTAGACTAACTGGGAGATCTTGGGGGTCTTATTAGAATCAGGAAGGCAGGCAGACAGGCAGACAGATAGATTTAGTGTCTGATGTGAGATGCTAGACAGGAAGTCAGAAAATTTCTTCCAGACCCATGAAGGAACACAAGAAAACTTGTGGGCCAACCAACATTCCCATTCGAAACTGGAGAGGTCCTTGGTCCACATGTGAGGGCCAGGACCAGTGACCAAAAATGTCAGCATGGTCGATCTTCCTGGATGATATACCAGATGCCACAGAAAATAGAAATTGAAACAACACTCAAGATGTGGAAGCAGATTTATTTTACCTCCACTGATAAGTATCATTCTCAAAATATCAGGCCCTGATCTGTTATGGTCTAGGGCTCTTGTATGCTGCAAAGCAGGAGGTACAAAGTGAGACAGAACAGCCTGACCATTCTTCTGATTAGCTACAAGGGTGAGATCATTAACTAAAAGTCTAGATTAATGATCATCAGTTACAATTAGACATCCTGCATGCTCAACCACATTCTCATGATTACAGGGGTCAAGATAGTAATCACAAAGTTATGAAGAAGTTGCAGAGCTTGGCAGTTGCAAAAGAACAAAGTTTTAACAAGAACAATTTCTCTTGTACAATGTCTTTTTTTTGCCATTTCCATCCTAAAACTGGAAAAGTTGAGGTAGGAGAATTATCTTAACTTTGAGGCCAGCCTGGGCTACAAAATGAAGTCAAGTCCAGCCTGAACTGTGTAAGGGAAGCCCTGTGTCATAGTCCAAACACAACAAACAAAAAGGCAAGGTCTCAGAGGAGATTTATCTGGAACACTGACTCAGGAGTCTTCTCCAAAAAAAAAAAAAAACACTCATGAAACAGTCAGGGATGAACACAGATACCTCAGAGGTACACACTCAGCCCTTTGGTAAGAGAGCTCCAGTTGTCCAACGATGTTTCATCCTGTCCAAGACATGGTTCTACAGTTATTAAACAACAAAAAAAAAATCTGTTCCTGAAACTCATTAAGGATGGTAAGACAGACTGTAATGGAGAAGACACAGTTGCAATGGGTTATTGCCCTGGAGGAATGAGAGTGAATTCAACTCTGAATACAAGAATAAGTAGGGATTTGTCATTAAGGAGCTGACTGGGCCTCAGGTACATGACTAAAAGCAAACATTAGGAAGGGGAGGCTTCATCCAAGAACTATTCAATCGAGTCTGGTTCAAGGCAATCTCATGATGTAAGGCACCAAGGGTGGGAGATTTTTACTAAATTGACCTATCAGGATTCGTGTTCACTGTGTACCTTACAAGGGCAAAGAGGGACATTCAAGTTTATGCCTAGTCGTGAAGGCCTCAGAGGAGCATTCAAATGACTTTGTTATGACTAGAATTTTAGTTTAACCTACAACCAAATTCCTGAGTTAGGACCTGAATGTCAGCGACTTGTGTTTCCAGAGGATCTCAGATATAGATTTAACTATTAAAGAGTTCTGTAAGGATTGTGATAACATCTTCTCCTCTGTGGCATCAGTTGGGAAATCCTGGCCCAGTGTCTGTCTATGAACATTGAGATCTACCTGTACAAAAGAGAGAGACTCTGATGGCTGTGTGGAGGTGTCTGGGCCTTCAATTGATGGTTCAAATTACAACCAACCTTTGGGAATGAATTGAGTTTGTAGATAAAGGGTCCACTGTTATTTCATTATTTTTCACTATTTTTTACGTTAAAATGAATATTTTAATTGAAAATGAAAATTAAAAAATGAAACCAAGAAGACAAATTCTAAAAGTACCTTCTAGCAGTTCACAAGAGTACTGCCACATGAACTGACTATCAAATAATGCTGACAACACCTTCATTGAAGCAAGCTTCCCCTTCTTTGGACACATAACATTTGTACATATTTATGGGGTATAATGTGATGTCTCAATGCATGATGTGAGTCAAATCACAGTAATTAATATTTCCATGACATGATATATTATAGAATTTTGGGAGGCTGTTATGTCTGGTGGGCTCTTAAGCCTCACCCTTGCAGGACCTATCTCTCCACTATAGAACAAGCAAAAGGACACAGAGAAGACTAGGGCAAAGCAAAACATTTACTGCAGGCATTGCAAGAAGAACTGGTACAAAGCCACCCAGGGAAGTGGATTGGGGATGCTCTGAGAGCCGGGTCACCACTGATTCTGGGGCTGTAGCCATTGTTTATGGTGAAGGGGGCCCGCCTCTTCCTGCCTGAGGGTGGATACTTGATTGATTGGATTTGGAACTTGTTGTGAGGGGTTCTGCTCTGTGGCCTGATAGAAGAATTCAGGTAGGCATGGCAACCTGTATTCAGAGGGACTGTGTTGCCTGCACACAGGAAGCTGTCAGTACCACAGACTGTTGCTTGGTGTAACTACACTGAGGTGCGTCTCAGAACCCTAGGCTCTCAGCTCAGCTGCTGGCTGAAAGGCAGACACCCACTCTTCCTACCTCTTCAAGGGCCTAGTTCCCAAATCTCCTTAAAGATCCTAAGTCTCCCTCTATGAAAATATCCAAAAACTTTTCTGCTACCCATCTACAAATGTACAGTACATCATCATTAATTTAACAACTCTTTCTTTAGCCCTCAGGAGGCCTTTCAGGGTTTTACCTGAAAAACACACTCTTGGACTGCATTGGTCAGATTTTTGTTGCTATGATGCTATGACAAAATATCTGAGATAAACGACTTCAAGGAAAGAGATGCCTATTGTAGCGCACTGTTTCAGAGATTTCAATCCATGATTGACTCGTCTCATTGGAAGCAAAACACAGCATTAGGGCAGGAGTGCATGGAGGAGGGAACTTCATACCCTTGTATCTCACTGCCCTCAAACAGCCCCATCTCTAGGCTCCATCACTTAAAAGTGACATTGAATTATGATCTTAGTTTTAATAAAGTTAGAGTCCTCATGATTCAGTCATTTCTCTAGGCTCTATCTCTGCTCATTGCTGCACTGAGGTTCAACATGTGACTCAATATGTGACTCTTCAGTGAATATTTCCCATTAAACCATAACACAAGCAGCAGGGGGGTTTATTACTTAAAGTCATATGTTATGAATAGCAAGCAGGGTTTAAAAGGAGATTTTGGGTAATAAAACAATGGCAGTCTCAAAGAGAAGTAAAATACTTTTCCTAAAATGATGATGCTGGTGATCATTTTAAAGTAGAATTAAGGCCATGCTACTAGAATTAAAAGCTCATGCCCAGAAACTGTGATGCCTACATCCTCACTTGAAATTTAAATGTTCTTGGCTTCTCATGACAAGAAGCTTTGCAACACTTCCAAGAATGCTAAAAATTCAATGAGCTTCTTTGGAGCGAGTGAGTTACACCTTCCTGGAGATGCTCAGAAGTAGTGAATATGCATGCACTGCCATGAGATAATCGGCACCGGATGGGTCACAGAATGCTGAGCTGTTCCAATGTTCCAAATCAAAATTCTCAGCTACCAGGCCTATGAATTGAATCCTAAATTTCCCAGAAAGACCTATGCGTTAAAATTTTGGCCTTCAACGATATCAGCATTCCTATTGCTTGGAAAAAGTACCTGGTACTTACAGTTTAAGGGAGAAGTTTAAATTTTCTCATAGTTTTGGAGAATTCCGTCCATGATCAATCAGCTGTGAAGCATATTGTGGCCAAAGGGCTCAGCGGGTGAAAGCAGGTCGCTTTGTGGTGGCCAGAGCAGAGCAGATTAGCAGGAGGAGAGAGGAAGGGATGATAGACCAGATTAGACTCATGCCTCTATAATCCACCTAGATAATGCTAGTGTCCTTTACTGATCCCTAGGCCACTTTGAAGCCAATCAAACTGACAATTCAGCTTATGCATCAGACCATATGGTGGAAGTAATTGCAGTGACAACCTCACATGTTGGAAACAAGTTGGAGGACATAGGCCCATAGGGGAAAGCCTGGGAAGGTGTGCTTTGCCTTACTATACATTCTTTCTCTTTGTTTGTCTCATATTAAATCTCCTTCTTTTTCTACTTTCTGGCTACCAGGAGGTGAGCAGATTTGTTTCAGCATTCACTCTAGGCCACTGTGTTTTGCCTTGCTACAGGTCCACATAGAAAGTGACGCATGTCAATGGACTAAGACCTTTGTAATCATAAGTTGAAAGACATCTTTCTTTTCTTCAAGTTGTTTATCTGCATATTTTTTCATAGAGATGGAAAACTGATGAGCCAGTAAATGCATATATACTACAATCACCTGTTGGGTCTACAGGGATGGTGGGTAGTAACACACAACTTCTTTGGTCAGCAATTTTCTAACTTTATTGGTCTTTATGAGGACTTGAGAGTTTGACTTTCCAAAGTGCCATGTGGTACTAACACACGGGGATAGAAGAGCACACTTGGAGAAACTCTGCCTTAGCATGGGATACTCTCAGTCAGAGTTCATGAATCATAGACCCTGTCTATGAATCATAGACCCTGTCTTCAGAGTTTAAAATACGTACTGAATGAAATGGCAAAACAGTAGTTAAAAAAAAAAGAAAGAAAAAGAAAAAAAGACTTGGATGAAAATTGTGATTAGTATACATTGTTTTATTTTTATTGAATTGATGATGTTTAGACAAGAGCTTGAATTTTTTGCATTGCTACTGACAGACTATTTAAAAAAAATCTTTGATATAATCTTGAATTTAATGAGAAGATAATGAAAGTATATGGCAAGGAGAAAGCTGAACAATGCTTTTCAATAGTAAAGCTTAAATTGAATCTTAATGGCAGCATTTGAAATTTTGTAGTTTAGACGAGCAGTCTTGGGGTACAAACTTTCATGCCTCAACTTTAGGTATGTTACTGACAGAGGTGGAATGGTGACAGTTCTCAACATATTGGCTCTTATACATTGTGAAAAAAGCCCTGTAGAACTAAACCATCTGAAAAGTTACCAAGGCAGTGATATTTCCAAAGGTCAACTTGTCTCTTGAAACCGCCTTTTGGATAATATTAAATGTTGTGCTGGTCATAGTTCATTCATGTCACCCATCAGAAGAAGAACATGACTTAGATGTAGAGCGGCTACATGTCCAGGGCTGGTGAGTCTCCAGGTTTATGAAATAACAAATGATTATAATTTAAATATTAACTTTGCATTGTACTTAATGTAAAGTGTAGATAATCTATGTTCTTTTATTTCTTTTGTCACATAGAATTAAAATTTAAAATATTCAGCGGTACCATTTGTTGAATGCCATTTTATTTTGTCCTGCTTTCTGTGTTGTCATAGTAGCAGGTCAAGGCCATATGGCTGGAGAGAAATTAAAAGGAATTTGCTGAGGTTATAAAAGTTTATCAAGCTTGACAGTTGGCAGAGATACATGGATGTGCTCTTTTCTCTCCCAATCTAATCAGTGTTGGGCTAGGTGCGGTCACACAGAAGTCAACAAATTCTGGTAAAAATATTTTAATTCCATAAGGGATTGGTTAAAGCCTTGCTTTTAAAATAAAAATAATCAGTGCTTTTGACTTGATTTCTGAGTATTAAGGATAAAATAAGAAACATATCATACCTACATAATACATGATACACTGATGGAAATACAGTGTAGAAATTTGCAACCATGAGAGTGAAAACCATCACTATTGAGTGGGACATTGGTGGCTCTGGAGGAAACTTCTACCTATTAGGTGTTCAGTGCTTATTTCAAGGAATAAGACAATACAATGAAGAAAACAGTTACCCATTAAATATGTTCTTGAATGGAATCATTGAATGAATGCATTATACCTTGAAAGTCTTAAATTATTATAAACATGGAATTATTTAAAAATAACTCAGTGAAATACAACACTTATATTTCTAAATATAAAGATATTTTAAGAACTTAGATAAAAAATATGGAGTTATTAACACAACCATAACATTTCTGATGTGTTGACTATTCAAGTGGGTATAGAGCTGTCTTTGCTTTGATCTGCAAAGTTGTGATGTAGCTAACATATTTTCAAACAGTGTCTAACCTGAAAATGTCATGTTTTCTTTTGAAGTTCTGTGTGGAAAAGAGTCTTAATTTGGACTAAATCAGGATTAAGCCAGGCATTTTAATAAAACATGCAAAAGAAATGTGCTTTATTATCTGACAGAATGGCAAAGTCATCCATAAGCAGCACGCATCATTTATAATAACTTGAATGATCATTTTGGAAGGTATCAGTTTAATTGAAGTGTTCCTTTTAAATCTAATCACTTCTTTTAAGATTGAATTTTATAAACTTTTTATGCAATCATACAAGTTAAAACTTATGTTCATTTGAATCTTTAATGCATGCAATTAAAGTATAGATGCTTCCTCGAAAAATTGGCATGTAAGCCTAATGTTTTTCCTCCAACTGGAGGAAATTTGTTGAGCTTCATATCTTCTCTAATAAGGCCTTTCAGAATGTAAATCTCCCATAGCTTTTTACATGTGTATGCACATAAGCTTAGAAAATCTACACTTTTACAGTATGATATTAGTCAAGATTTTTCCAAAGATAACTATTGAAAACTATCATGTATATCAGAAAACCAATAATCAACATAATACACACCATTAACTTGCTCTGTCTTTTAAACAATAGCTTCTTATCTTGCACCATGCTTAACATAATTTGCATCTTATGTCTACATTCTTAAAAATCTTAAAGGACTTGGGGATTGTTTTAAATTTGAAGGGAGATTGTGATGAATGTACTGCTGTACACGAATCCCTGAATGTATTAGCTCATGTGGGTATCAGGCTGGTCACCCTGCCTTGAGCCTTGTTGCTTCACAAATGAGAGGGATGTAAACCTGAGTTAATATCAATAGTGAGACATAATTCCAGGACATCATTCTCCAGTAGTGATTTCTGTGGTCTTAGAAATATTATCCTTTTTCACTTTCTTGTATGATTAACTACTAGCCACACAGGGCTAGGACAATGGAGGAGCTGTGTCTTAAGATTTATTTAATTTCAGTTTATATTAAAATTGAATAACCATGTGTGGCTAGTTTCTACAGTATGAGACAGGTCTAGAAAGAGTATAAACTTTTGAGTTAATTGAAAACTATAAAGCTCAACTAATAAATTGGTTCATTTCCCAACAAAGTACAGTAGTGATAATATTAATTCTATGTTCTTTATTAAGATGACTTTGGCAACAGCCCTAAAAATTCCTGCAAATATCACAACTTTGGTAGCATCAGTTGTTTTTGCCTGTCTACAAAAAAAGTCATAAATGGCTACTCTTGCTAGAAAGGACAGACTCAGGGGATGCAGGGAAGCAATGATTAAGGATTATTTCCAAGCTGTGCAAGTGACAGCAATCTCAGTTGTATTTTGCAAGACTCGCCACTTCCTGGCAGCTGGCTGATTTTTATCCCCAAAATGCCTGTTTTATGTTGGCTCCCATCTTTAAATGATATCATATTCAAATGCTTGGGATTAGAAGCAAGAAACAGAAGACTCAGCTGCCAAAAATTTGAACACATTTCAAAGACAAGCATTCTGTCTAAGCCACAAAATAAATAAAATTGCTGTCCTGCTGGACAATCAGTACATATTCATCAGACACCTTCCCTGATTCACGCTACCTTTGCCTGTGTGATTGTGGGGGCTTCTCTAGCTAGTGTTGAGCATCTTTGTTTTCACCTGGGTGCTTAATGAGGAAGTAAGACAAACTGACTTGTGTTTCAAATTTATACATGAGGCTTCTTGCACAAAGTGCAATTTTAAAAGCTTAAAGTTAGCAATATTGAAAAAGAAAGTGACCTAATTTTAAGATGTTTCATCTGCATTGAAGGAACACTAAAACAGCTGCAAATTTATGTTCTATGGGCACTTTGTCCAGGTCTATGTAAAATAAAATTGAGAAGCATTATTTTCCCTTCTCTGTCTATGTCATGTTTTCATCATTACTTACGAAGAACTAGACTTGTAAAAACATAGAGAAGTAGCAGAATTATTCCCAGGAAAGTTGATGTTAAAGGACTTGACAGGCCTTACACTCTTTTTTTTCCTCAGAAATATTATTCCTATGACATTCAATTATTTAAACTCATGCCATCTTGCCTTTAGTTGCAATTTACATGATACTATTATTTAACATCAGCATCATGATATGGGCTGGTATTCAGTGTTAAGTTTTTTCATTTTGATTTCTGAGATTTGCCATTTGTATTTTAGTGCCTTTTTCTTTCTTTCCTTAGGTCATTCACAAAATGTACATACTTGGGCCTTGGTTCCATACCTAGTACTGTAGGAATTATCATATATGAATATATAAAATATAATATAAGAAATCATTGTGTGTACTTATAATATAAAATAAGAATATATTTAACTATATACTGTGTGGCGAAGCCTTTTGGAGGAACTAATGCTAAGAAAGGACATTAGGAATGAAAGAGATTTTAATGTTTCTTCGTATGATCTACCTGAAGGCATCAGGTGGTGATAATTCAATCTCGCTTCTTCTTCTCAGCCATAACTTACTCTAGAAACTTAATTTAGATAAACAACATGGAAGTAGCCTAAGTGCCCCCAAAACAGGGACAAAAAAGCAAATTCAGTCTCCATACAGTGGAATGTTAGCCAACCACAGAAAGAAGGGTAATTCTGTCACACACCCCAGCATGAATGATTGTTGAAAACAGGATGCTTAATAAGCCAGTTATTTTTAAAAAAGCCTTAAAGCATGATTCTAATTAGATGAAGAATTTAGAGTAGTCAAATTCACAGGCACAAGTGAAACTATTTATTTAGCTTAAGTTTATTTAAAGTAAAGTTTTTAAACAAACTTAATTTAAATAAACTTTATTTTTTCTGCCTCTTTTTATCCCTCCCTCTTTCTTACCTTATTCCTTCATTCCTTTTATTCATTTATTCTTTTTTTTCTTACCCTTAAATTTTTTCTCTGTATTTAATAAAAGTTTTTATAATGAATAAAGCACATAGCTTAAAGTGTGCATCCTCAACCAATTTTAAGTTTACAGTTCAGTGGTATTAAGTTGTCACTGTGGAAACCCCCTGGCAAGCCATCTCTAGATCTGTTGTCACCTTATAAAATGATGAACGCTATTTTCACTGAATAATTCCATTACCACTACTCTCTAACTCCTGATACCCACCATTTCACTTGTGTCTGTGAATTTGACTACTCTGAATTCTTCATCTAATTAGAATCATGCGTTAAGGATTTTCTTTTTAAATAACTGGCTTATTCAGCATCCTGTTTTCAAAAATCATTCATGCTGGGGTGAGTAACAGAATTACCTTTCTTGCTGAGGTTGGCTAACATTCCACTGTATGAAGATTGAATTTGCTTATTTGTCCCTCCTTTCTTTCTTTCTTTTTTGTTTTCAGCACTTGGGCTGCTTCCAAGTTCAATTCTTGTGAAGAGCCTATCATTGTATGTTATTGTTTAGATCTGGACAGGCCCGCAAAACCCCCTTGCTGCCAATGGTAGGGCTTTTGGAAAATCGTTAGGCCATCATGGTGGTTTGTTCGTTGGT
>NDGN011490039.1:0-27262 GCA_002564285.1 Tympanoctomys barrerae | reverse complement strand
AAAAAAAAAGAGTATCTAAAATTTATGCAAAGAAGAGAACATCAAGTAAGAAAGGCCTAATTAAGGTTTTTTGTTGTTGTTTGTGGGGTTTTTTAGGCATTCATGTTAAACATTCTTGGAACAAAATCATCAAATTAACAGAGGAATGGAATGTACTAGCCTTTTGGCCCTGCAATTTACACGATATAGAAGCACATTGGGTAGCATGAGTATTCAATGTAGCCTAAAACCTTCCTTATCAAGTTATTTCATTTTTCTTACCCTGTGTTCTAAGTAGTCACTAGCTTGTGAATGGCCTCCAGCATCTTGTAGGGTTTAGTTACTCAAGGTCCCCACCCTCACCTGATTCACACAAGCCACTGATGGAGATTGTCACCTCATAGGCTGATAGCAATGAAAAGAAGTCAGGCTACTTAAGACATTCGATCAACATTTGCCTAGAAATGTTGCGTGTCAGGCACAAAAGCTACCATAACTCTTCCAAACTTTGTGCTGTTCAATCCACAAATATAAACAGAGTAGCTTCTACTTTCACTTCCCTTTTATAGAAGAGGAAAGTTATCGCAAATGTAGGAAAAGGTGGCTCCAGGATTTAGGTGCATTTGGGTTCACACCGTTGCTATCACTTAAATAAGTGTCTCCAACTATCACAAGTTAAATGCTTGGCCTCCAGAGTGCTGTTTTGGGGAAGCAGTAGGAGGTGCACATGCTCTGAAAGGGGATTGTGGGAACTTGGTGTCTTCCTCTTTGCTTCCTGGCTGTGGCATGAAAGATCTAGCTCCTCCATTTGCTCCCACTGTAATGGACCACCTTTGCAAGAGGCCCAAGGCCAAGGGACCACCTGAGCATGGATGGGAACTTCTAGATCCATGAGCTAAAATAAACCTTTTCTCTTAAGTTCATTGCCAGAGGTATCTCACCACTTTGGTACCAATGTTAGTAATACAATTCTACTACTTTAGGTTGTAGTAGTATAATGATGAATAAAGTGAAATTATTGAACAATACTGAGAGCTCAAATGTAAGCATTTGAAAGACATGGAGATTTTATTTTTTTAATTAAAGAGAAGTTTTAAAAAGAAGAAATTTTTATAGAATGTTCAGATGAATAGGTTTTAACCATGGGCTTTTGAAATTACAACTTACGAAGCTTTGTGTTAGGGTTTCTATCTAATGTCCTTCCAAAGTCTCATGTGCTCTCAGGTGAAGCTCTTGAAAGGTGACAGGATCATGGGTGTGCAATGCACCTCACTGGATGTGTCCACAGATGGCTTCACAGCTGGTAAGAAGAGGTGGGTCATTGTGGGCATGGTCTCCAAGGGTCCATATTCCTCCTCTGCCTCCCTTGGTCCCTCTCTCCTTCCTGCCCTCTGTGCCAGGGACCTCTTCCTATGCCACACCCCTCTACCATGCTGCCCTACCTTGGAGGAAGCCAGCTGTGGACTGAAACTTCCACAGACTGGGAGTCCAAATAAGCCTTCCCTCCTTAGAGTTGTGGGTGTCAGGTATTTCCGTCAGTGATAAGAAAGTAGCCAAGGCAAATATTTCTCTGATCATGCAATAAATGGGCTGACCAGGTAGCTCAGCAGACTAAAGTTGCCTGTTTAGGCAGAAACAACAACTGGGGCTCGATCCCCTGCATGCCTTGCCAGCCCCACCCCCAGGGCACACTGAGACAGTGATCGAGACTGGGCATGGTGGCGCATGCCTATAATTCCAGCACTTGGGAGGCTGATACTAGGAAGATCACTATGAGTCTGATCTGTGTAGTGAGACCCTGTACTAAGTACTTCAAGAAAAAAAATGAAAGCAATAAATGTTCATACTTAGAAGACTTTGAAAGTATGTGGTGAAAAATTACTCTTAACCTCATTATCCAGAAATCACCATTGCTGATAGATTCACGTACATATTCTATATGTATATTCATCCATACATATATTAATTTTATAATTATTAAATGTGGTTCTTTGTACCTACAGCATATATTATTCAAAGAAAAACAATTTACACTGACTTGAACACCCCAATGTGTATTAAATATTCTTTAAGTGTTCCAAAGTCATAAAAAATTAATACATAAAATCATAATAGTGGTATCAGACTAGAAATAAACCACCAATTATACATATGCTACAGATTTTTAAAATTCAAATATTCAAACAATTTAAATCACAATGACAAAACTTTTCAAGATAGTTTTATTACATTTTCTTTATTACCTGGAAGCATCAGTCAGATGAAAACAATAATGGCTTTTTATATTCATGCTCAAATTATTTAATGTGACACCTCCATTAATTCATAATCCTTTTCTTAATAAATTGATTCCATGTCTTCTTTAACACGGGAATGCACAAACCACCAAAAAGAAATATTGATTTATGATCATTCTAATATTCAGCATTTTTAAAGTAAACTACATTCATAAAACATATTATAATTACTAATGAGATAACCCACATGATTCCTTTTGCTGAGTTGGGTATGAAGAAATAAATTATTTTATAAAAGAGGAAAGTGTACACTATAAACTAATATACTGGGCTGAGAATTTCATAAACATAATTTCCAACATCACAAATGACTTAAGGAATTCCTCGGCTAGGATGGACTACTGTTGGTGGTCGCAATGTCACAGCTTTGAAGACAGCTTCCTCCTGACTGTACCAGTAATTTTGCCGTAGGGATTGTCTAATGGCAGCAAAACCTGTAGAAAAACCACATGGTAACTTTAGAGACTGCAAAACGTCCTTCTCCTTCCTATGAATCAGTATTAAAACAGCGGCAAAAACAGCTTGTTAAACAGCAAAATGTACATGCCCTACTGTAAAGTTCCTCCGATCATGTTGATGCTTTGTTTTTCTGGCAATATGTAAGAGATATATTGATTTTCCAGCAAATTAAAAAGGGTTTTGTTTTTTTTTTTTTTAAGTTTCAGCATTGGGATATGAATGTTTCTAAAGTGCATTGCATATCCCTCTTTTAAAATAGTGTAGTGGGTACGATCTGACCTTTTCTGGATGACTCACTTCAGACATCAATCATCGTCCAGTGTTATCATCCAGCCGTGCCCTCAGGAGCATCTGAGGTCCACGTGGCTGCTAGCACGATGCTAAGTGGCTCCAGACAGCTGGGCTTTTAGAGTTCTTCTTTGTTCCTACCCTGTCATTTGTCAGTTCTTCACTGTTGTTAGTGTATCTCTACTTCCTGTTTCTCCTAGGGTGACTTCACTTTGTACACACCTGGGTGAGGGGTCTAAGTGTGGCTCCAGGCAACCCCAAGGCATAGAGACAGCATGTGCAGCCCCTTAGGGGCCTTTATGCAGAGCTCGGATCCAAAGGGATCCATGACTTCCTACCTCCAGGACTCCAGCAGGGATAGAAGAGGGAGCTGTGGTCTGGCACCTTAGAGGAAGGGACACTGTGGTCTCAGCCCCCACGAAAGCCCTTAAAACGATCAGTGCAAGCCTGAGGCTCCAGGGAGCCTGTGAGTACCCTCTTCTTGTCACTATCTAGTCATGACCCTCGGTCCTGATTCTGTTTGGAGCTCATTTGTCCAGCCTCTGATAGACATGGCTAGGATTACTTTCAGGTATTTCTTGTTCTTTAGCAGAAAATCATTATAAAAAGGCTTTATATAGTCTAGTTAATGAAACTCTCAATATCACCATCTTTGCCATGCTCTGAGGTATTGATGCCTCTCCTTTCAGCTGAATGAAAAATGCCTGGACACAGTGTGTCCCTCAGAGCTAAGGTCTGCAACTCAGAATTAAGGTCACCTCTATCAGATACTCAAGCATAACCTTTGTTTTCCAGTGCCACCTGTCCCTGTCTACTAGAAACTGATGGTGGTACAATGCCCAGTGGTGTTCACCAACAGTATTTTCAAAACAGAAACAAGGTACCTCACTCAAAGCTTGTAAGACTCTTGGGTCAGCTGCCCAAGAACATAGGACAGGCTGGAAATTCCTTTGCTGGCATTTGCTCACCAAAGAATATTATTTTAGAGCAGCAGAACCATCCCAATAGGTAGTTCTAGCAATATCTTACTGCTTAACACATACTAAAAGAAGTTATCCAACGCTTGTTTTCAGATGGATCAAATGGAGAAATCCTACCACTTTGAAAATATGGGCACAGTCCTAATCTCCCAGGAGCTGACCACACAGGCCACCAGTCAGGACTTGAGGCTGCCTGATCAAACACTTCTGCTACAGCTAAAAATAAGTCAGGGCCAGTGCATTTTCTAAGCCAAATGTTTTCTTTCAAAAAATGAATTTCCTCATCTTGTCTTGTACATTTGCAATTAGAAACAAAAACACTCTCAACTTCCCCGTGTACACTGTATGCTACTGAATTGACTAGTCAAAGGACAGAAATGATGAAAAGATGTGAAAATAGAATCTTTTCTTCTTTCTTCTTTGCCTTGTATTAGAATAATGAAGTTGTGACCTGTGACCTTGTGTGCTTCTTTTCCAAGAAGCCGAGCTCAGAGTCATTTCCTTGGGCACACTCTGTTCCTCTTTTGTCTTTTTTTCTCTGCAGCTTCCAATCCTCATTTCTAATCAGTCATCCAATTCCAAGCTACTCCAGTGCCTCAGGCGTGGAAACACCTTTGATCAGTGTAACTATATTATTCCCCAAAGCAGTAGCTGTTAAGAGCTTCAGTCAAAGACATTATATCCCCAAGTTTATAAACAGGCATGAGGAGGCTGGAGCAGAAGTGTGCTTTAGATATTTAAAAGTTCTCTTACCTCTTCTTTGTTGATCAGTCCCATTTTGGACAAGTCTATGTTGAAGTAGTGAATGTTTGGCAGGCTGATTTCTATGTCTTCTATCTGGAAGCCATAAGAGTATGCAACACATTGGGCAACAGCAAGCCTATCTGCAGCCAGCATTCTCACTCCTCCTACCCCCCCTGCCCTACTCCCCACCTCACCTCCCCCCCCCAAAGATATTCCAGCTCTGTCTTTGAGGCACTATCTGATGTTTCTCTACTTCCCAACATTTTCTTTCCAGCTGGTCCTATTTTCAGTTGGGAGACCCACTCCTCTCCCCTTGTGTAGAAAATCTACTCTTCAGAAAAGTAAGGGCCCTTTGAGTCCAGAACCTGGGAGTTCTCTTTGTCCAACTGGATTCCAGGAACTGGCCATGCAATGCTCTAACTTCCCTTTCATTCTTGTCCCTTCTCTCTGGGTCTGTTCCTAACATTTCTATGTCCTAGAGTAAGAGTATAGTTGGAGATTCATGTGCCAGATGTATAAAGACTTAAAAGCTATAAGTCAACTTAAACAAAAATAAAAAACAACTTTGTCAGGTATATTCTCTTCTTCTACCTCAACAATTACACCTTCCTCATGACCTTGAAATCCCTAAATTGGTGTGCCATGCCAAGGTATGACAACATATCGGCCTACAGCCCCCAGACTGTCCTGCCTCCTCTCTCAGAATCACATGGAGAAACATTCCAGCATGCATGTCAAGTCCTTCCTGCTGCTTTGTCCACTCTTAGGTCTATGGCTGTTCATACTAATAGTCTGATCTTCCTTCTGGAGGTTCTAGAAGTACTCTCAGGGGTACTTGGGCAGGAACTTCTGGGGAATTCATGAGCCACTGAGAGTGAGTTGCCTTGTCTCCAATCATTCACTCAAGGAAGGAGGTAAAGTCAAAGGAAGGGGGAAAGGGGGTTTCTAAAGTGCTGGACCTTCGAAGAGGCCTCTTTTGTCCAGGTCTAAGGGTGGCACTTCTCTATCCCCATCATGACCTGGGCCCAGAGCCTGCTTGGCAAATTTCTGCAATAGCATCCCATCAAATATGTCTTTGCCTGTGGTTCACCATCCTTTCACCTTGTCCTCATAGGGATCTTTCTAGAGGACAAGTTATGCACTGCACAGCCCGCTTATTCTCTTTGGTGGTTCCTACAAGTCACTAAAAGTGCTTCCTAAAAACAAGATAAAGTACAGAATCTGCAAGGATCCTAAAAAGGCCCTCTCAGTGGTTTCAATCTCTTGTCTAGGAGCATGGAAAGACTTTCCTTCTGGGAACGTCACATATGATTGGCTCTTAACAGTGACTGACTGCACTATATCACCTGCTGCCTTCACTCCAGTTCTGATCCATCTCCCTTGAGTGTAGGCCCAGATCACCCTTACTTGTCTACAAAGACTCAGCACACACACACACACACACACACACACACACACACACGCTTCTTCCTCCAGAAAATGTGGCTGGCCCTATCCCCTCTATCCACTTTAGACACTTCCTCTGTATTTCCATAATCATCTATTAGCCATTGCATCATTTGTTTGTTTTTTGTTTACTTGTTTTTTGTTTTTTGCTCACTGACTGATAAGCTCTTTGAGAGGACCATTTCTAATTTATCTTTACATCTCTTATCTACCATTAGAGATAAAACAACCAATAATGTCTAATGAATGGATGAATGAACAGACAGATGGGTGGAATTAATCTCTCTATCTTTTGTTCTCTGGATCGCATGAAACATAGAATCTCCATCTAATTATCTCTCTAGTACAGTGCTGAAATGTCCTGAATACACGCTTGAAATCAGAGACAGGTGGAAGGGACCCAAAGAATTTTCAAGAAAACTAAAGATCTGTGACAGTGGCCTGTGTTTTTAGGTTGGACAGATTTTTCCTTTTTTTGCTCCCTTCTCACTTGCTATAACAAGCTTTTGAACAACAACAGATGTCATTTTTCATGTGTCTTCCACTTTCTTATTTTAACTCTCAACTTTTTCCCAGAGCTGACAGGAGACACAAGTTCTCTCAATCTTCGGAATGCAGAGTAACTAAACATACCTCAGGAGCCCGCCTCAGGGAGAGCACCTGGACGTCATAGAGGGTCTTCTGGACAGAGGGGGAGTACTCGCCTTTGTCATAGGGCCCAGCAAATTTTTCCAGGATGGTGTCCCGAACAGTGTCCCTAAAGCACAGAGAAGAAAGTTAAAATTCTCATAAAGTGGTGTCTCAATGATAGATTATAAAGCTAAGATGTAGTGACATTTCTGCTCCCCAGAAAAATTTTATTGATTATTTTAAAAGAGGTTATCCTACAATGTAAAAAGACCAGAAGTAAAACTTATTTCCCATTTCTACACACACACACACACACACACACACACTCAACACGTGGTGAACATCACTAGCCCGTCCTCATAAGGGAGCACCAGTGCCCACTGGACATCTCAGGGTAAATCTCCCACAATTGAGAAACCCAAGAAATTGGTTGCTGGTTCCTCGAACTGTGTGTTACCTCAGGGATTTTATTCTGTGCCCAGACTCTGTGTTCAGCATTTTCTGATTGTGTCACTGCGTTCTCGATATAGCTGCAGTGAGGACTGTGTCAGCCTCCCCCGTGTAGAGCTCAGTCTGAGCTTCAAAGGTGTAGGCTCGCCTCTGAGTGGCTGTTCAGTGGGAAGCTGCAAGCGCTCACTACCCTGACTCTGACATGTTTCATCTCTTGCTCTTCTCAACAGAAGCACAGCAGCTGCCCGCTGCCCAGGGGGAGAACTTGAAATAAAGAAGGAAAAGGGGGACTCGGGTGAGATTCCCCTCAAGCATTCAGAAACCTATCTTGAGAAAAACTAAGCCAGTGGAAGGAAGCTACACCGGGAGAAGGAGCAGATTCTAGCTTATCATACACTAAAAATGTCTGACAATTAGAGCTTTGTGGAAGGACTAAGATACCTAGTCAAAAGGCAAGTTTGCAGAGTTTAGAAGCCCAATTATTCCTTGTCAAAGGTATTATAATAATAATCATGCCTTTACATTTTAAGGCATTTGTCATTTACAAAGGACTTCTATGTATACCATATGATTTTTTTTAGCTTAGTGTGACCAATTGTCCCAGTTTTTCTGGAATCAAAAGATCTCCTGAAACATGGAGATTTCAATGTTAAAGTCAGGAAAGTGCCTGGCAAACTGGGAGGTGTGACAGTTGGCCACCTCTACCTCCTTGTGGGGTAGTAAGGCTGGATATTCACTTCACTTGACCAGTGCTTCTTAAAAAGTCTTTTAAGTCTTGCAGCATTTGGGAGCTGGTTACAAATGCAAATTATCAGGCCCGCTCACCCACAGAATCAGACCCTGGAGGTAGCTTTGTGATCTACTACATCTTAAAAGCCCCTAGGTCATTCTGATGTGTATTCTTCACTGTGGAGAACCACTGATTTAGTACATTAAAATACAGGAGGGATTTCTGACCAGTGGGGAGGTACAGTTGAGTGACTTCTAAGTTGCCATTTTGGATGGAAGATTCCAGGAACCCTGAGAGCCTGGGAAGCAGAAGACACGCTCCATCCCAGTGCTGAGTCCTAGTGCTCTTCATACCATGTAGCTTCAAAATCCACATCTCTGCTGTGACGATAGCGCCACTTGCAGTACACTTGGGTAGCAAAGCACCGATCCTTCACTTCGGGGAGGGTCGTAAATTGGTCCTTGATGAATCCTTCGAATCCAGACTGGGTTGTTTTCAAAACCTTGAGGTCTTTGATTCCCGAATGAATGACTGGAGGTTCTGTGTTAAACAAAAATGCAGCAAAGGATGGCCATAAGTGAAGCGGTTGCTTCCTGCTGATCCCTTACACTGAGGATTCTGACCATTAAAACATGCTACACTTGGGCTGGGGAAATAGCTTAGTGGTCTAAGCGCCTGTCTGGCAAGTGCAAGGTTCAGAGTTCAATCCCCCATACAGCATGCTGTGTTGGCCCTTGAACCTCAGATGTCCCGTGCTGGCCCCGTAACTGGGCATAGTGGCACATGCCTATAATCCAAGTGCTGTGGAGGCTGAGAGAGGAAGATCATCATGAGTCTGAACTGCATAGCAAGACCCTGTATGAAAAAAAATTTTTTTTAAAGCAACACTGTTTGCACAAAGAACATTGTCTCTGCCCATATTTTCTGTCTTCCTCTCTCCTCTGAAGTCTGAGTGAGAAAGACGGCATGTCTTTTCTTATATCTGTTTTGGGTTTTTTGTTTGTTTGAGGTGCTGGCATTGAACCCAGGGCCTTGGTACTAAGCTACATTCCCAGCCCTTTTAAATTTTTATTTGTTTTTTACATTTTGAGACAGAACCAGCAAAGATGCTAAATTGCCCAGGCTGGGTTCAAACTTGTGATCTGCCTATTTCAGCCTCACAGTGTGCTGCGATGACAGATGTGTACCACAAGGCCTAGTTTTCCACTCTACCTAGAAAAATCCGCCTTCCGATGAGTCCCTGCCCTCTCCTGTTTAAAAAAATCAGGATGTTCAAGAATAAGCTGCCATGCTGTAGTGAAGGCCACAGAAATAATGATTCCCTCTCTCAGTCACATGCAGGGGTGCCTTCTCTACCAAGCCACCCTAGACCCTCTGACTCACATCACATTCAACTGGAAATCATGTGGAAAAGAGTTTAAAAGACCCTCAAAGTCATTTCTCTATGCTGCGATCCCTTTACCGCAGCAGTCTTCGTGTGCACCACCTATGGGCGCCAATGTGTCTGTCACCCCTAGGCCCTCGTGGCTATGACCTCAGTGAAACAAGATAATTTCATGAACGGGTAACAGCATGTACCTGTCTATATAATAAAGGCAGAAAAGAGAAGGCCGGAGGCTCACAGGCAAGGATCTGCCTGAGTTGATGTCTGTAAAGACTTTTGTTTGGGATCTGAAGGCAGAGACTTTGGCTTTGAGGCAGAAGTTGATTCATGGGTACCTGGAGGAGAGTTGAGAACAATGGAGGGAGTGAGATAGCTCATCTTCTGTCTCAGTTGTCACCTCTCAGCTGTCACCTCATAAGCTAATGAATGGGTCAGGTGAACAGTGACAAGCATAACCTGAAGAGGTTGCTTACTTGTGCATAAGCAGTGCTAAGCAGTGCTAGCTCAGGGTGTGCGGGACAGGGTTAAAGGGCAGGGTTCTCTTTCTTTTTCCATGAAGAACACACTCAGCTGCGGTAGTTTAGTGGAACCTGAGGAGAACATGGCACCAAATGACACAGTGTCAAATCTGAGGCCATAATACTCCAGAGAAAGTAACATTTTTCCAAGAAGTGACAACTGACATACCAAAAGAAAGGCAGAGCAGGGAGGCAGAAACTATTCCAGACAGGATTACACCTCTTCCTGAGCATGCTTAGGGTGACCCTTTGAGGCTGTCAGAGATGAGAAAATTTGGCTGGATATATCTAGCAATTTAATGGCAAGAAACCTAGGCAGATTTAGAAATGAACATTACTTTAATCTTATCAATAGGCATAGTACTAATAAAGGGGAATGACATTTGGGGAGCACTGGGCAACCCTCAGTAGCAAAGTTGGCCATGGCAGGATTATTAAGATCACCTCTTTCCACTCTAAGTTGATCCTAACAAATATCTATTCATCTCATCCTAGTTAATCTAAAATTAAGGGCCAAAGGTGTCAGGTTCATATATGCATGTTTTTGGTCAAGGCCCAAGAATGTAACTCACAGTCCTTCATTAAAATCCAAAGAACCTCTTAAAAATCAGTTTAGTTACTGCATGGTTTCTCTTATACAGGAAACTCAAAATAAAGAGGAAAAGAAAGTAGGGAAAGGAAGGAATGGAGGGAGGAAATCGAAAGATAGAGGAAAAAAGGGAAAGGAAGGAAGGGAAAGGATATGAAAAAAGATATTATATACATGTTGCAACTTCACATGAGGAACGTAAACATTATATACTGCAAACATGTACTAATATAAAAAAAATTCAAAAAAATCCAAAGATTTATGCCGCCAATGTGGTTTCAGCTCAGGAGCTATGGAGTTTCAGAACTAGTTAATTAATGAGTGTACAGTATTTGCATATTTTCAATGCTACATTCGCACATCTACCAGAGACAAAAATAGCCGAAGATCCCTGGAAGATTTGCTGATTAAATATTTTCTAATTAAATGAAATGCCTTATGCTGTGTGTTCCAGGATAATGTGCCATAACAGCCAATGATAATTGTTTAACTTTCTGCAATTCTCATTGGGAGCTGTTTCAGAAGAAGGATCAAGAAAAAGACGGCAGCAGTGCTCTAAAACCTTCAATGGGACGAATTCATCAGATTCTAAGTGCACAAAGACATGGTCCTACAAAATCAGTCTTTCAATGCTGTGAGCCCAAATCTCCAACCGAAGAAAACTACAGAAGCACCTAATCAATAGGTGTTAAATGAACAAGTACAGCAAGATTGATTCATGCCAAGGAATGAGAATCTCACGACTTAGTGCCTTTCTCTTCTAGAAAGTTCACCTACATCAATTTTCACCTTTTCACTTCCTAGTCCCCTCCACCTCTCCCTTAGCATATGGCAGGGTGGGTGGGGGCACCAACACTGCCCGAGAACCTCCTACCCACATGGAACCTTTGGTTGCCACTATTTTCTTTCTCTCCCTTAATCTGCAAACATCTAGAAGTAGGTATATTTATGCAGGTGTTTGGGTTTTTTTCTAATTCATCTGCCCATAGCACAGTGCTAGAGGCTGGAAGAGGTGGAGTCTAAATTCAGCACCACATTATGAAACTGGATGCTTTTCTGATGCCTCTTTAGATCACTCTCCATCTGTGCAATGTTTTCTCCTTCCTTTAACGCTCTTCCTGCCTTTCTGTGCTGTAAGAGGCCTTTCTAGGAGACAAGAAGTTTGTCACTTCTCATTCCACATGTTTTGCGGGCCTCAGAGACATTCCAGCCAGAAAACACCATCGCTGTTGGTCTGAAATGCAGACTGACGAGGCACTTTCAGAAATGGCTGTTATGCATCTTGTATTCCTTAAATATTTTATAATAAAATGCAAAGATTACTTCTAGACTTTTAAACTAATGGAATCTGTCCCCAACAGTAATCCCTCCTAAAAAACAAAACCCTGAAGGAATAAAACATGGATTTGCAATTGGGAGAGCAGCTAAAAAAAGCAGCAGAAGCTGTTGAAGGGTATAAGAAACTGCAAGAGAACCAAAGGTAAAGTCTGCCTGTCCCATGTTTTCTAATTCATCTGGCCTTAAAGCCAGCATCTGCATAAACTAGACGATGTAGGTGCTTCTGGTGGTCTTTCTCCTAAAATGATTTCTGGATATAACGTTGCACGGTAAATGAATCCAGTTTGGGGACTCAGATTTCCCTAACTTCAAACCCTGGTGCTCTTCTTGTCTTCCTATTATCCTGGATGCACTGGATGGAGTCAGACAGCTTATTTTATCTCCTCTGCTGGCAGTACCCCAGCTTTTGGCACTCTGGTGAGAACCTGAGGCTTTCAGATTCATGGGACCATCAGCTAAAAGTACGATGCCTCACATACTCTAAAAAGGATTCAAATTCAGACTATCATGAAATAATTCAACCAAGAAGATGACCCTCTTCTTGGCTACTTCCCTGACACCACTTAATCAGCTTTATTTGTCTTTATGATTATAGAGTAATGCAAAGGGAAGATTTTTTTTGACATTTTTCTTTGCTAGAACATAATGTTTTCTAGCTCTTAGCATCCTCCTACACACTTACCAGATTGTGGTTTATCTCTCTGAGAAGCATACAGCTACCCTTTAGCTCTCTGAGGCAGAGAGACTCACTGTGAGTTAATACAAAATGAGCCCAATCTTTACCTACACATCAGGTGTCACAAAGCACAAAGCTTTCCTGAGCCAGGAAAAAAAATCCTGTCATGCGGAGGATAATTGCTTCCACATTTGACACCTCCAAAAGGGACGCAAATAGCTAAAAGGAGGATATTTTAAAACTATATTAAAACATTCTACTAGAAAATATCAAACTTGTAAAGTGCTAGAAAGAATTGAAGAGCAATTAAATATCATTTGCCTCTGGAAGCCACTTAACTCCCACAGGGAGAGGAAAAGGTCCCTCTGGGCAGCTCTGCACAGGGAGGGATGAGTACCAGGTGGGAGGGCGCCCACTGGGCTGGGTGATGACCAGGACTGCTTCAAAAGACCTAGGGTCTGCCAAGAGCCTCTCGTGTGCAGGAGCTGAAGAGCTTAGTCTTGGTAGCAAAGAGACACAAACAGCTTTCTCAGCAGTGGCCATATCTCCCCATGGTCCCCCATCTCACCTGTTTGCTTGTCACCTCTTTCCCTCTCTTTCTCTCCTGAACTTTGACTTCATTAAACTCCCCTGACTTCATTGCCTCCTTCCTGAACCCCCTAACCAGCCTTCCTATCCATAAGAGGGTGGGGCTTTGTTTTCACAACCTGCAGACTACATGACCATCTTTCTGCCTAGTGATGCTTTAGTTCAGTTTTTATAATTAGTGTCAGAAGAGGAAAAACTTGATGCTGAAATAATTATGAATTTTAATTCACATAGTACAGAGGTTGGGGGCTGACTTATTTCAAATTAGTGACTCAACCATCCCAGTGACATCAAGGCTTGGCTCAGCTTTAGCTCAGTAGAGACACTGGGAAGAGCTCAGAAGACACAAGACCCATATGACACCTGCACCAACAGCCTGAGGGACACAACACGGCCTAGTTCTCTCCGGGTTTGGGAAGTCAGACGCTTATGTGCAGGATCCTACACTATGCGCAAACAAATCTTTCTTCAAGATTCAGTCAAGAACCAATGCATTTTGAAACACCAGAAAGTACAGGTCAGTGGTATATAGAGCTTCCAAGGATCCAAAGGAAGAGGCAATGAATTGGAAGTTTTAGAACAATTCCCCCAGGCCCTGCCTGCTGCTTGCAATTCAGTAGGCTTTGCATACTGTGTGTCCAAATGATAAACAGGCAGGAGCTCAGCCCATCAGGACGAACCCAGTCACATGTCCTACCCGGAAGAGCTCCTCTTGGGCGTTGAATGCCTGCATGTATGATTAGGTACAAGTGTTTGAGGGGAAGAATTCTCATCATCCTAGCCAGCCAGAACAGAAACGCTACTCGCTACTCAGGGGCTTGCAACAACAGCTTTTACCATATGAACTGGTGTGTGTGTGTGTGTGTGTGTGTGTGTGTGTGTGTGTGTGTATGTGTGTGTGTATGTGTGTGTGTGTGTGTAACACAAGGATTATTTTCTTCAATTTATACTCCACAAAGGCATTTGTTATCACAGTGATTGTAACTTTGATTCATGTTACAATTCCCACAGTTTTAGATCTTAGGCAATATGAAAATGAAGAAGTAACTTTGCTACCAACAGAGCACACACCTCTATTTTCCAAAGAGTGACAGAATATAAATATCATCTTTGTGTACACAAACGTGGAAGATACACGTTCTTATGCCTGGACACACACATACCTGCATATGCTTAAGGCAACAGATGTCTCTTCCCCTACAGGATCCCTGCCAGCCCTGCATGACTTCCGAAGGGGACTGGGCTCTAGGGGAGACAAGCCGGCGCTTCTGGGAACACCGCCATGATGGTCTCAGTACCCTGATGCTTTGAAGCCTTTAACAGGAAGGCAAAGCTTTACCCTGATCTTAATGACTAGTTGTGCCTGCAACAGCCAGGATATTGGAGTTGGGGCCAACACGAACTCCTGGAAATTCCTGGAAAGAGCATAGGTGTAAAGAGAAGCCTATCCTCTTTGTAGGAGCATACAGCCCCATGCTTTGTCACTTCACTTTCACCGCCATGGCTCCACTGAACATATTTTTGTGGAAGTCACCAATGATGTCTAATCACCAAATATTGTAACCCAAACTTTTTTTTTCTGTTTTAAAAGTTTATGTTTAATAACTGCATTAACAAATTCAACTTTTACTATTGTAGGACACTATCTGTACATTCATAACTTCAAAATAAGTAATACTTGAATTTTCCTAAAATGTTGGCAATCATATACACTGAAATACAGATGAGATGTCAGATAGAACAACAGGTTATCAGTAAAAGACACCAGGGCCCAAAGAAGCTAGAGGACTTTGCTGAGGGCTACACAGGCTCGTGCTGTGAGGAGAGGGCTACATTGTGAGGAAGGTCATGACTTCTCGATTGTTACTATTCAAATTCATTTTCCTCCTGCTGCATACTACATGGGATGAAACTTCATGAATTTCCCCCTGAAGTTTAATATTGATATTTGCACTAACAGCAAGATCATCTCAGGAGAAAATTATTAAAATGACTTTAATTCAAATGAAATATTTTGTAAACTAGGATTATGTGGAAAATCAAGAATAATTATAAGATTATTTCTTTTTTTAACTTTTTTTTTTTTTTTTTTTTTTTTGCAGTTCCGGGTGTCACACTCAGGTCTTTGCACTTGCCAGGCAGGTGCTTAAGCCACTGAGCTATATCCCCAGCCCATAAGATTATTTCTTTTTTTTTTTATAAGATTATTTCTTAACCCAAACTTTTTAGCCTTTCCATGGCAGAAACTTAACCCACTTCTCCCTGGATGTTCAGCTAGACAGTACCTTGCTTCCTTTCCTGCGAATGGGAATGGCTACGTGATTCTCTCCAACACACTGCTGCTGCTTCTGGGCCTGGTGTTCATGCTTGAGGAGTTCCATTCCCTCCTATTTCTCCTCCACTCCCTCTACCTCTCCGTGCTATCTGCTATGTGAATCTAAGTAAAGATTAAAACTATAAGGTTTCCATTAACCTGGGTTGCTGAATAACTTTATGAAGCAGAACACTGCTCCCCCTGCCACGCACACACATACACACATACAAACACAAAACTGGACTTTTACAAAAACAAGAGACTTCTTGTGCTAAGCTATTACATATGGACCTATTTGTTATGACCTATTAGTTACCTCTATAACGATTTCTGATTTCTGAAAACCTATTTTGGCTCTGTTTTCAAAACATCGCTGTTCCTCACCCTTCTTCTTTCTCTCTGAGCACTCTACCATCTCATTCTGAAAACTAGTCCACCATCAAACTAAGGAAACTTCCCCAGCTCTCTTCACATTTCCTCTTCTCACTTCGTGTGTTTTTCTGGAATGTTCTCCTTTCCTATAGCTTCACCTACTGTCGATCTGTTGATGGTTCCCAACTCCATCACTGTCCCCTGTTCCAAAACTCTCCAAATAACTCCTCTTCATGTGTGTTCTCTTTAATCGGTTCCCCGGTAAGCTCACGTCAGGACCAACCTCAGCTCTTCCTTCCCTCCCACTTCTCATCCCCCTTAGCCACTGAGACCCTCTGTTTACACCTCACCAAAGCCTCCACCTCTGATTCTACTGTCGAGGTTCAGAGCACATCACTTCATCGTTCCTACCAGCCTCCCTCTATCTCACTGCTGCCCGTGTCCTCAGCCTATTCACCACACCCTGGTTAGGATTTTGTATGAACGGAACCACATATGCTCACTCATTCATCCATTGGAAGGCCTGTGAGTCTTTGTTGTCTTACTGTGCATTCATTATGGCTACTGCGTAAGGAGCTCCTGTGTGGCAGACAATGTGCTAAATGTTTCACTAACGTAAATTTGGCACTTGCCTCCTTATGGGGGCATTTGCTCCTGGTCACAAAGCCATGAAGTAGTAGAGGTCATACACTTCCTTCTGACCTCATGGCCCATGGGTTTAACCACCGTACAGAATTACCTTTGAATTCCATTACAATTGTTAGTATAGCACTTAACGTCCTTCAGGGTGGAGCCTTATCTCTACCTCTTTACATTCTAGGAATCAGACCCATTGAGCTTGCCCTGTTCCTCAAATGTTTTGCCCTTTCCACAATTAAATGTATACATTTTCATCATGGTGCTCAGCATGATGCAGGTGATTGAAATATTTTCATACCCCTCTTCCATTCCTTCAAGCATCTCACCTGTGGGTACACTGTTTCTTGTGCTTGTAGTCTCCCTACCCCTGCCTATGCAGTACACCTATTCCCTGTCAAGCCTTTCAGACTTCCCTGGGAAGACCTAATTTTCATACCTATTTGTCCCCTTTGCATGCCTTTCATCCCTGCACTCTGGTCTTTAGCCCTCAAATTACAATGAGTTTGGCTTCCGGTCTGCTTCTTAGGAGGCAGCGCTCTATTGTAAATGCACTAGGAAGGCCTTGTTCATCTCTTTATGTATAGTCCTCATCTCTTTATCTATAAGCCCTCACATGGTTTGATGAATAATATATGAGGGAATGACACAAGCACTTTCCATAAATGCCTTTTAAAAAAAATTACTTCTCCAGAATTCTAATCCTAGCCTGTGCTATTATTTCACATAACTGAAAGTGACAGAACATGCTAAGTAAGTGTCCTGAATATCACCGGAAGCCAGTTAAGAGTGATGCTATCAGTACAACAGCCGCTAGGGCCCGCGAGGCTGGGGAGTGCAGGAACGACTGCTAGCATGATGTAAGAGGCACTGTCAACGTACAACACACATGGAATTTCAAAGATTTAAAAGAGTGCAAAGTATTTCCTCACATTTATCACCAAAGGAAATATTTTGGATATATTGAGCTAAATGAGATGTAGTACTAAAATTTATTTTCCTTATTTATTTTTGCTTTTTTAACATTATTATCAGAAGATTTTAGAATTACATGTGTGGCTCGGACTCTATTTCAGCTAGAGCTGATTTAGAGTTTCTAATTTTATGAGCATAGTCAGTGTGGTTTGCGTATAAAAACACTAGCTGAGGAGTCAGGACATTGTTCTTTGTCCTCCAAAAGTCACACATCTAAGGAAAAATGGAAGGAAGGAAGGAAGGAAGATGGATGGAAAAAGGAAAAAAAGAGAAAAGGAGGGAAAGAAGTTAGAGTTGTATCACATGACTACACATTTCAAAGATAAAAATCACCTTTTCAACTTTAATATAATAACTATTATGTTTCTTTTATATGATGGTAATTTTATAACTGTTCATCAAACATCAAAAAAGCCCCAGCTATATCTGGACATACTACAGGCAGTTAAAAATATTAAATGATAGCTAGTATTGTAAACTTTCTAAGGAGGATAAGGACAGCTTTCAGTAGAACTCAGAAGGAGAAGGGATATTTTATTTTATGAATGTGTAGTACTCCAGACATCTATTTGATGTCACTTCGAATTCTAAAGAAAGTTAGAATGTCTCTGAAGAAAGTTAGAAAGAACAAATGAATTAAACAAAAGCAAAATGGAATGAAAAAGGATAATGTCTAGAGTCCACACTCTCAATTGGTTATGATCATTAAGCCTTACTTTTTGTTAAGATAAAAACATTTTCTATCATTTTCATTTTAATTCCATTGTTCTTAAAATTTTCTGGTCTATACTTTAATGAATTATTGAATTCTGTGCTAACAATCTCATTGAAATAGTGGTATACAAATGTTTCAAATTTTAATGTTTGCTCAGTTTAAGTACCAGTAAGATCTGTATAGTAATCATGTAATTATTAATGTAATGTAATAAGTTCTGTGTTGCAATAATATCTCACATTTAACTTTTAAACTTTTCAGTAAATAGAATTATACAATTATTACTATGTTAAAAGAAATTCATTTTATAAAAATTATAATAGCATCATAGCTTATCATGCAAATAAAATCAAGAAAATGATTGCTATCTAGTAAATATTTCCTATAAAGATTAATAAAATAATGATATAGTACAGAAATATACTTGCCAGAAATTTCATATATCTGGCTTCTGTTAGCCTGGGACGTTTTTTTCTACCTCACCACAAAATTTGGTAATAAAAGTGATCTACCCTGCTGACCTGCTAAATTTGGTTACAAAATGAAATGTTTCCTTTTTTTTATTTTTAAGCAAAAAGTAGACAAATTTCTAAACATAACCCAAAACTATAGTATTCATTAACCATCTCAGATGTGAAAGCATGACATACTCTCTGCTATTTCTCTCCGTGTTAATAAACAGAGTAGTTTAGGAGGAAATAACTGAAATCGCTTTCGCAGAATCAAAGCATGAAAAATAGCTTCTTACCGCTCCTCCTCCGCTGCACCTCACAGAAGTGTGTTCCAGTGGGAGTGTGAATAAATGCATGCACATGTTTAGCTCCATTCTGAAAAGGAAGGGGAAGTTTTCTCCAGTAAAACTTCAGCAGATGCCATACAGCCAATGCTTTAATTAAACTGTGAGCGTAAATGAGCTAACCTTTTCAAAACGCTTCCAAGGGACTTCTTCGATGTAGACGTGAACTCGGATGACATGGTGAAAAGAAGAAAGGAAATGCTCGCATATATTCAGAGCAAAGGCTTCGATGCTTCTAATCTATAAAAGAAACAAAACGCTAGTGATCAGAAATACTTGATGCACTTGAAAATAATTTTTAAATACTCAGGGATCTCTCTCCCTCACTGTCTGTCTCTCTGTCTCTATCTGTCTCTGTCTCCGTGTCTGTCTGTCTGTCTCTCTCTCTCATACACACACACACACACACACACACCCCAGAATAAAAGAAGCATAGAACTGGAATGAATTTCAAAATAAACTGGGCCTTATACCAGCTCGATCCCAGCTCGTCCCTGTTTTCCACGAGGGCTCCCAAAGTTAGCTCATAGATTGCCATCACCACACAAGACTTCTTCTTTTAAAAAGAAACGTGTTTTACAAGAAAGGATGTATCAGTGGATGAGCAAAAAGGGACACTCAGATTCTTCTCACAGCGGCCTCGATCAGAAGCTACACCCACAGTCAGAGTCCGCGACCCGCTGGTGCCTTTAGCAGCTTTGCAAATGGACCTCCCAGTTTTCTCCCAAGGAAAATGGTGATGAGGACTCCTCGCTTGCTGTGTGCCGCTGGCCTCCTACGTTGATCCCTGGCCCTTCCTTCCCAGAAAGCAGCTCTCTACTTTCTCACAGATTTTCTACATTAAATTTTAAAATGTTGGGAAAAAGAATGAAAAAATGGAAACAAAGCCTTTGTATAAGCAGGGAAAGAAGGGTTGAAGAGAGGGGTAGGGGGACAGGAAAGAAAGAATCAAGTTACACTGTGTCTAAATTCCCCCCAGTGCATGTGATCATTATGTACACCTAAAGTGCACTAATCAACTTAATTTTAAAAGATTCTGGGCAATAGTTGAAGGTCCTAACACAATCTGTGAATTAATACTGGCTTTACCTACAGTGAAGGTGGATTATTTGTACAGGATCCCGAAATAGTTCTGCTTTACACTGTTGTCCCAGAATAACTAATGATAGCTTCCTATTTTATACTCAAAAGTATCTTGACTTAGATAAGAACTTATGTGATCACTTTATCTAGAATTAATGAGCTTAAGTTGTTTTTAACTTCAAGTGTATTCTCTCACTTTTCTTCAACCTCTCACACAGAACAGGAAATAAAACAAGCTGTAGTACCTGGCCCTCTTCCATATGCTAATACAGGCCTATGTTCAACTAGCTTTCGGAATAAGGCACTTTATTTTTCCATAGCCTTGTCTGTTTGTCAGACTACTCTGATTGACAAGAGAAAAATCCAAGGTAGGAACGGTTTTGCAGAAGTTACACTGCAATTAGCTCATTCATTTGCAGTCATTGTAGATGTGGATTTCGTGTTTTTTTAAAATGAGATTTCCTGTCTGCATATCTTCCCTTTTCAGAATTCTTTGCAGAAAAATAATTGGCAATCATGTTGATGGACCCAGAATTCTGCCAGAAAACTAGCATAGATTCACTCTCTTAAAATAAAAAAACAGAGGTCAAAATGCTAAAATGTCAGGTTTTGTCAGACATAAGAAACTCATGAAAAATCCATTAACTACCACATATGGACGGTAAGTGACCAGAAAGTGGAAGAGGCTAAGAAGCCATTAAAATTTGGACAAGTTAAGTTTAAGAATAAAAAGAAATGTATATGATAATCAAAATTTTCTTCTATAGTAACAACAGAAAGGAAAACGGCATTTTCTACTATGAATATACATCATTCTAATACAAAAAATAAATAATAGGGCTCAAAGAAATGCTTGACATACATGCTACATTTTATTCTGAAATCTTTCAGAACATTGATTTGTTTATGAGCCTAATTATCAAGAACAACCTAATTTATCCAATAATATTCTTGGTCTGAAAGACTGAAGAAAAAAGACTAAAAATATGATTGTTTAAAAAAAGCTTTTCCTGAAACCTGAGAATTTGAGGATAGAACAGAAATTTTTAAAAATAGTTTAAGTAGGTTAAATGGTAATGGGAACTTAAAATAAGCATGCATCACGCCCATGCTTAGAGCGAGTTCTACATCACAATAGGCAGTGGCTGAGAAGAATGATGCATACCCCCTTGAACTTGGCCAAGACATGGACTGTGTTCTTGATGGTGTCTGTAGGGATGATATCTGAATTATCTCCATGCAGGTAATCTTTCTTGGAACTCAGGGTAAGTTGCACTGAAGTTGCCACCTCTTTAATGTTGTGGTATTTTCCATCTCGTTGAATATGGAGAATTTTTACCTTATCCTTCCCATAGCCAGTTCGGACAAACTCCACTTCATCATCCTGCAACAAAAACATAGTCATCTTATTGCCCAGCAAGATAGTTTAGTAGCATAAGCACCTGATTGGCATGTGCAAGGTCCTGAGTTCAATCCCCATTATTATTACTGCAAAAAACTATCATCATCATCATCTTATAAAAGAAGACTAAATAAGAGCAAAAGGTGAACCAAAATTTCTTTAACCTTTTATTTTACCACACATATCCTACAAAAGATAAGACCCAGAGTATATGAAAGTGATATTGCATCCTATCTCTGAAGAACAGAAACTTGTATAGAAAAAAGAAAATTCCAAGAAGCGAATGAAATATAGTAGGGCTAGCCATCAGTGATTGGTATCCTAAATAGATATGAATCACTTTGAAAAGGCCAGGAAGAGTCACCAATCCAACCCCCTATAGGAAAAGCCCCTGTTCTGTATTCATGCCCACTTGCTACATGACTCATTTACCCATTTGATCACAATTTAATCAAATTTACCTAAGTCATTGTGCTTGTAATCTTATTGGTTGACCATAGCTGTGCCCTGGTTCATGCACAAGTTTCCATATTTTCCACTTAGCCCCACCTCACCCCATGGTTTTGTTCTATAAAAAATCCCTAGAGGGGAAACTACCCGCTCGGGCCCCCCTCCTGTCCCTCTCTTGGATAGGAGCTTTCTTTCTCTCAATAAATATATTCTGCTTATAAAAAAAAAAATCCCTAGAAAAAGAAGATTCCTTGGTAAGCCACTTGGGTGCCCTTTGGTCCCTCTGTTGGACAGAAGCTTTCTTTCTCCCCAGTAAATATATTCTGCCCTTTAAAAAAATAAAGGAATATAGTAGGCTACCATAAAGACAGGTGGATAGCTTTTGTAATAATAATAATACACAGTAATAATAGAATCTCCAAGACCAACTATGCTAACATGCTGTCAAATTAATTCCTGCTAACCTAATTCTATAACTGCTCAATGCTCTGATATTCTCACTTTACAAAAAAAGAAATAAAAAAATAAGATTCAAAGAGATTAAATGACTTTCCCTAGTTCACATGGCTACTGAAGGACAGAATTAAGATTCTCATTCAAGTCTCTTGAGTACAAGTTATAGAATGGCCACTATATGAATTGCCTTCCTTCTACAAAATTTCTTGAATATGTTACCTGGAAATAATTCTGTAGCCTTTTTGTAGAAAGTGACATTTTGGAGAAAGTACCTATTAATCAATAGAAAGAATTCTAAAATTGCCTTTTCTATTTGCTAGCAGGAAGAACAGTAACTGGTAACAGGGTCCAGACTACTTCTAGGAGTATACAGAGCCAGGGCATCTCACTGCAGAGAGCTCTTGTGCGTAATAAGGAGTCACTTGTAAGAGCCTGCTGATTGGTTCATTAGAACCCTTTTCTGAAGTTGAAGCCTAAGCCAGTGAATATATCCATCTCTCTTAGTAAATCTTCAAAATTTGTTACTGGACTTTATAAGCTTTTGAAAGTGCACAGGAGAGAGAGCAAAGAACCAAAGCCATTATCTTATCTATCATGGAAATTGAACATTAAAATGGTAATGAAAGAAGATAAATAAACGAAAGTAAATCAAAGCCAGCAAACAAGGGGAGTCTGGGAAGCGAGACAAGGAACCTCACCCACAGCTCACACTTAGGCTGCTCAGCTTCACTAAGGCCTACTGCCACACAGTCCCCAATTCCTCTGAGGGGAATTGAAAACTACTAGTCAACATCAGCAATGACTGCTGTTTCTTTGGTGAAGTTGATGAGACGCTATTTCAGAGCACGAGGGTAGAGCTGCATACTATGATTGGCTATTTATAATATGCTGGGGTTGGAGGTGCCTGAACTCAGGGTTGTAGTGGCTACAGAGTCAGACTAGGTTTAAATTCTGCCTTGTCACTTATAATGTGGTGGCTTGTGGCAAGTGACTGAATGTCTCTGGGCATCATGTCCACAGAGGCACCTCCACCTGTACAGAGTGACTGGTGAGTGTTGAAAGCCCAGCTCTGCTCCAAGTATTCGGTGGAGCCGTGAGGTCCAGGCATCAGGGCCCACACTGCCTGAATGTGAGAGCAGCGGCAGCAGAGAGGACGTTGATGAAGTGCACCAGCTTGAGGGAGGAGACCATAATGGCAGCAGTAGGAGGAAGATTCCAGGAGGAAGATAGAGCCAGAAAGACTCTACCTCCTGGAGGGAGATCCATGGCTGCTTGGAGTCCCTCAACGATATAAACAAAAGTCTCTGAGCTCACTTGTTGCCTGCAAACTGCAACAAGACTCACCACATGTGATTTCTTGCCCCCAACCTTTGCCACTAAAGACCCACGCTTGTGAAAGCAATTGGTGTCTGTGTGGTACAGGAAGAGATTACAAGAGAGCCGCCCATCTATTTCCGCCCCGCTCAGCTCTCCAGGTCTTCTCTTTTCACACATGACTTCAAACTCTGCTTTGGCTATCTCGAGCTAATTGTGGCTGCTCAGCTTTCTTCTAACTACACAACCGCAACCTCTCCGCCTGTCTAGTCTCTTGTAGTCCTCCATCAGGTCCCAGATGTCTGCCCTAGTCCTTCAGATTTGGAGTGGGTGCCCTTTTCACGCGCTTTTGAAATGCTTGTTATTGCCTTAGAATCGTTATCAAATTGTATTGCAATTTCCTCTTCATGTGTCTGATTCATTCTAAAACACTAACCTATGAAAGCCAGAACAAGCTCTATCTTAGTCACCATAGCAACCCCAGCACTCAGCACAGTGCCTGGAACATAAGTAGATGCTTGATCAATGTGTCATGAATGAATGGATGGTGCCAACCACCTCCACGGCTCGTGTGATGAGACGGAAGAGTTAATGAAAACACACACAAGACCGCCACCACACAGGAAACGCTGCTCCAGCCCAGACCCTAATCAGGAACTTCCTCTTCCTGTTAAAGTGAGAAAAAGAAATCATGCTTTCTGATCACTACAACCTGGGGACTCACAGAGACAGCTGACCAGAGAATAGAAGCCCAGGAAGGGCAGAAGTGAGCACAGAGAGAGCCCGCCACGCAAAGGGGCTGCGTCGCTGACCAGCCGGCACTCCAGCGCAGCCAGCTAGTCCTGAGGAGAAATGATTAGACTTAGGAAGAGGTCAGTGCTCCTGAGCAAAACCCTCGCGAGCTGAGGCAACTCTGCGCGCTGGAACGAAGCTTGAGTGATCAGGAGTGCTGAGCAAGAAGTGAGAATAAAAAGGACCTGTAACAGGAGAACAAAATGTCCAATATTCATTTTTTAAACAATTCTGTTACAGGAATAGACATGGTCATTCACCCCTTTCAAAGTCCTCCTTGTGGGCCCGGAAGATAGCTTAGTAGAGTAAGCGCTTGCAGGGTCCTGAGTTCAATTCCCAGTACCGGAGGAAAAAAAAAATCCTCCTTGTTTCAGATACACCCCTCTCGTGGCCCCTGCTGCTTTCCGAGGCAGTTCCAGAAGTCCTCTTTTGGAAATGTCTTTCATTGGGCTGTCTCGGCTGCTTTCCTGTTTCAAATCAGTTCAGAGCGTTTACTTTTCACCATCATTTTGACTTTGGGGAAGAATCAGAAGTCACACGGGTGCCAGATGTAGTGAATAAGCTGGATGGGGACACACTAATGTTTTCATCAGCTTCGCTTTCTATGGATGTCAGTGGGCAGCAGCATAACCTGTGTATGTAACTGCGCTTTAAAAAGACAGGAAAAGGGCCGGCCAATTAGCTCAGCGGATTAAAGTGCCTGCAAGCAGGCTCAGGGGCTGGGGGTTTGATCCCCGGGCCTGCTGTGCCCGCCCCAACTGAGACCGCAATTGAGATTGGACGTGGTAGCAGGCGCCTGTAATCCCAGCTCTTGGGAGACTGTAAACAGGCGGATCACTACGAGTCCGATCTAGTAGTGAGACCCTGAACACCCTGTAGACCCTTACTTAACAATACAATAAATAAATAAATAAACAAACAGGAAAGAGGACATCGAGAACTGCTTCAGAAAGTGGCAGGAGTAATGAAGTAAGTGTGCTTGTAAGTAAGGGGGAATATTTTGAGAGAGATTAATGGCAATGTGTTTCTTACTGTAATAAAGATTTCAAATAATGTGTTTTTAGATTCCTCCCCCCTTTAAGTATCAGAGCCCCCCAAAGGGTAAAATAGTCTGGTACAGGACACCCAAAGAGTCTCTCAACAGACCTGACATCAGATAACAGCCTGGGAAAGAACTGAACCTTTCTCCCTCACTTCTGCAGTCAGAGAAACCAAAGTAGGTATCAGAATTTCCTCGTGTACAGCGCGGGCCAGATCCCCAAGATAGCGGTACAAGAAAACACAACAGCTGCGCCCCAGTGGAGGGCAGCTGCGGGCTGAAGTAGGCTTGGGCTTGGACTCAGGCAGCCCGAGGGGCGTCCTTGTCCTGTTTATTAGCAGAAGAGGTAATTTCATGCATAAAATGAGAACAATAGCAGTGTCTATCTCTCAGGATTGATATGAAGAGGACATAAAAAATGAAAAGCACTTGGAATAGTGCCGGGTCAATAGGAAGAGCTCAGGAAATAGAAAGTATAATTGGCATCGGTAAATAATAATTCTACGTCAAGTTTTGCATTAAAGGATCCTTCAAGTTATTAATAAAATTATTGAGAGTGCATATCAGACTACAGCTGGTATGGGTTGCTGATATAATCAGTTCTATTTCTGCCTTCCGACCTTTAGGGACATTGGCCTTATTTAAATTCTCAGGATCACTAATGCCCTCATCTTTGGTTCACTTTCCTCAGGCTTTTGTGGCTTGAGGAAACAAATGTACAAATAAAAACTCAATTTCCTAGAGTAATTCTCTGTACAAAATATCAGCAGGAATAAATCTGTACCTGGCTGTGCACAAGAAAAATCCTCTTTCTTCTACATGTCTTGAAATATAAAGGGATAGGGAATCATTACATTTCCACAAGGTAATATTGGAGAGAATGAATGGATTTTAAATGACTCACCAGTGTTCAGTTCTACTCTGCCATGGCAAGTATTTGCTTGATTCCGAGCCGTATTGAAAGTGACTAAGTTGTCACAAGAGTGTTAGGGGCTTTTAATCTGGAATCTGCTAACCACCAGGGCATGGATGTTAGGCAGCAGCATGTACCCAATGAAGTTGGAACTAAAACCTTACAAATTTGCAGGGTATAGGGTATGTTTTCCTGGGACATGAATACATAGATTTCATTAGATTTCCAAGAGGTTCATGATTCACAAAAGCTTCATTTCTCTGTATAGGTGGGGTCAGAATTATGAGGGCCACTTTTGTCAACTTCACTTTGCCAAGGTCTGACCTCCAGCCATGTGACAGCGGGAAGGAGGGTACTTGGTCATTGTCAGTGTGCGGTCTTTTCAGAGCAGAGCACAGGCTGCCTGCGCCACCTACTAGCGCTAAGCCCCACGCAAGCTCTTAATCTTTTCATCCCTTCCTTCGTGATCCGTAAAATAGGATAATGATATCACCTATTTCCTGCAATTGTTTTGAAGCTTCAAGTACAGTAAGTACTTAGAACAGAGAGTAGGAGAGAAGCTAAGTATCAAAGAATGTCAGCTATTATCATTATCCGGCCTGCCAATGTGACCAGAAGTTGCAGTTGGAGCATTTTGCTATCAGTTCCATCACTGAATATGGGGAGATGGCCTTGCTTCCCTTTTTGGTAAAGATTGCAAATACTATACCATAAAGGCACACGTTGCTTTCTTACATCAGTATGGTACTGATAAAAGAAAGCCATGAGAATAGACGTCCTTTTCCGTACTCTCACTGAATCTTTGCTGCTTATATACTCCAAGGGAAAATCTTTATATAAAGCTGATATTAGGGGCCAGGGAGATGGCTCAGTGGAATAAGCACTTCCCTGGCAAGCGCAAGGGCCTGA
>NDGN011490018.1:0-10135 GCA_002564285.1 Tympanoctomys barrerae | reverse complement strand
TGCCAACATGCAAGGTTGTGGTTTGGTGCGGAGCCCACATAGCATGTAGTACTGCGGATCAAATGTGGATCCTTGTGCTTGCCAGGCAGGTGCTTAGAACACTGAGCTATCTCCCTGGCCTCAAGAGGCTTGAAAATTAACTTCCGTGCTTCTAGCTGGCTTCTCTTCCAGACAGTATAGGTAGACATGGATTTGTTTCAGGAGTATCTCAGTCACTTTTGTTTAAACTTAGAGTTAGTTCCAGATTCAAGCAAACCTATTTTCCAGCTTCTGCTTTCATGATTAAGAATTTTATCTTTGTGATGCTTTCTGCAAGAGGCCATGCTGTGGATTGCTAACAGCATTCCTGCAGACAAGAGCTCAGCTCTCACCCAATATTTTTCAGGTGTAACTTTAGCAAAATAAATAAATAAAAAGGAAAGGAACTTTTGTGAGCAATATGACAAATGGAAGTTCTCTGGGAAAAGGGGGCTGAGGCCATTATTCTTTTATGGAGTACAAATGACAACATTTTGAAAATTTTCTCTTTTCTATTTAATATATCCAGGACTGGTGAAAACAGCCGGATGAAAAATCCCTCAGAGATCAGTATTCTCTCTCACTCAAAGCCTAATACCTGTACATTTCTCAGGTCTCTGCTGCCAGACAATTCTATTATTTAACATTTATCAAATGGCGGTGGCACCAGGCATTGGGAGAACACATAAAACTGTAGCTTTCCCCTGGCCATTTGTACCACCCCAAAGTCCAGCCAATTATGACTTTGCAGTTCTGGGGACACAGTGGGGAAGGACCCTAGTGATGGGGCAAACTTAAGGCCTACAGGGTGGAGCAGAAGGAATCCAGGGCAAGAAGTTACAGCGCCTGTGCAAGGGTGTATTAGAATAGGCCCCCCCACCACAAATCCGTTCTCTCTTTTCTTCCTAATAGCATGATTCCCTTGATGCATCAATCAGTGCTTACAAGAAAAGCAGATTTAATGTGAGATACACAAATATACAAGACTGCACAAGCCTGGTGGACAAGAGCTGCCTGCAGAGCAGGGCTGGAGGAGTGCCAGAGCTCCGTCTGCGTGAGGAGATCTGAAGGTCCCAGCCTAAGGCCAGGAGCTCAGTGCAGGGTCCTGTGCGAGCCTGCACATGGAGGCTGAAGAGCCTGCAGTGGAAGCTTGGAGATGACACCCAGGTTGGAGGCGAAGGCTGGAGCGCCTCCGAAGAAGCAGCAGCTGCAAGCCTTCCTTCACGGTGTCCCTCTTATACTATTCTGGTGACAAGCCTCCCACGTGGTCTTCCCTACCAAGATGTATGCTGAGACAGTTTAGTTGGGTATTTCTCACTCAGCTTCACACATTCCACTATCATTAATATGCCATTTATTTTCACACCTGATGCTAGATAAATGTATCATGAAATAAGAAAATGGGTCACAAAATAATGTGTCAACCAGCCAAAGTTATTCGTATCAAATGATGCATCTGCATAGTAAGGCATCACCAAAGACTTGAACTTTTATGTGAAACATGATCTTAAATGTTAGCAACAAAAATTATGTTTTGTAGCTTATTTTTTTTCAAAATAGCGAAGGCTAAACTGACCACAGTGGCCTCTGGCACGTACAGATTTTTGTTTTCTTGTCAGGGGTGGAATTTTGTTTTATATCTGTTGGTTTTGAGATTGTTAATATTATCATAACTATGTTCATGTGTTCTATTTTTAATCTATGTTTAAGGTAAGGCGTAGATGCCCAACATTAGAAGCCGTCCAGATGGACCCTGCGCAGGTCTAAGGTCCGGGTGATCAGCTGTACTTGCCAGTGCTGCCCAAGGGAAGTGTACTGCTAGGGCCCACAGCAGAGCACCTTCCACTGGCTTCCAACTTAACTGAGGTCTAGGCGGTAGGTGGAGAGGCCTACGGCCACAGTGAAGCAATCTTCGATGTGTGAGCCCAGTCCACTGCCATGTGCCCTATTTGCAGTAAGTAAAACAGGGTTGATCTTGGTGGACACCAGAAAGACCCCTCTGCACAGATCAGAAAAGCACATAACAAGCTGGGAAGCAGGAATAATGTGACCCCTAGACCACTGTCTGATGTTACAAAGCAGGAAATGTGCAGGAGTTCTGCGTCCCAGTGGAAGGAAGGGACCTCGTACTCCAGCTTCCTTTGATGTGGCCATGTTTGCCCAGTAGTCTCCTAGCTGCTAGCTACCTGCTGTACACATTTATTGTTTGGCAAGCACCAAACGAACACAGCTCTCTTTCAGTGACTGGGAAGGAATCTTTTCCTATTATGGATCTGGTAGCTTGGGTTATAAATCAGTTCTCCGTGAGCTTGGTTAATGTAACTTGGGCTGCAAAGCCCTGCTGAACGGCAGCGTGCCAAGGAAGCCCAGTGCCCAGACTCTCTCCCCTGCACCAGGAGGCTGGGTTTAGGGAAGTGGGGCAGATGTGTCCAGGCCCCCTGGTCTGTGACAGCACACTGACATTTTAAAACTTTAAACTTGAGAAAATTGATTTGTGAAATGATATTTTGATGGAAAATTTTTGTCTGTGAGCCACAGTCCTTAACACTTTTCCTTACTCTCTTTTAGATGTAAGAATTGAGTTGGATAATTTTGTGGCATTTCCATAAAATTGGTGCCAAATACTTTTCTTTTTCTGTTCCTCAGGAAAATTCCCTGGCTTAGCAGTATGGGCACTTCCTGGCAACCCCCTGGCAGTCTTGAACTCAGGGCATCTGAAATGCTTATTCTGCCAGGGAGGAAAATAGTTGGTGCCTGAAGATGCTTCTCCTTCCAGCATACAGGAGAAAGAGAAAACAATTTCAGATGAAGTGATTGAAATTTTGACCATTCTAGTTCCAAAGAGTTCTCACAATCTGGTGACAGTTGAATTTGATTGAGAAAATATGCAATATGAGATAAACCAATAAAACTGTTTGCTTCCCCACTCTCTCCTTTCATCTGCATATAGATGGAATTATTTTCCATATTTGGGGAACCCTAATCAAGTCTCAGGCTCCCTGGCTCCCGGGCTTTGGCCAGCACTACTCCTGAGGGAGCCCCACATATCGCACATTCTGGGGGCCTTTGCCACACTTGATGGGCTTGTCTTTCTCCTTCATCTCTCGTTTTTTCCCTTAATTCTAAAAGAATTTAATTAAAAACATGATACTACAAGAAAAATGCCTCAGGGACATTTCTCCCCAGAGCTCAAACATCTCCACTTTTTATTCTTTACAAGGCTCTGTGAGATGGGTAGGGGAGAAGGATGTTATCTACTTCACCTAATTCTTTAGGAGTTGTTTTGATCCTGATTGTACAGGATCTCACGTGGAGCTTTGCATTTATTTTTTGAGTGAGCTGAAGGCACAGTGGGAGGATAAAGCCTTGAAAGATATCTTCTCCCCAATACAAAATTGCTTAACATGGAAAATAGTATAATAAAGTTCTTGGCCTGTAAGTGTGCAAGAGTGTATCCACAGGACTCCTGAGAGAGCAGAAGCTCAGCTCCCTTGTGTATGCATTCAGATGTCGCCAGCTTAATTGCAAGAAATTACGGTGGTGGGAAGTGCCCTGGTTGTGGTGGTGAAGGTCACTCCTGAAAGGTTCCGCTTGGGGTAATGGTCACAGTGTCCCTGAGCAAGTCCTCTGAGGTCCTGTGTTCAGGACCTGAGTGGGGATTCAGGAGAGAGCACCTCCAGTCCTCACCATTTGCTGGGTTAGACACAAAGGGAGGCTCTGTTGCCCAATACCTCATGCATCTCTGCTATGGTCTCTCAACCACTCTGTGGCAGGGATTTTAAGCAAGAAGGCTTAGGACCGAAGTTATCTCAGAGGTCGCTGGTTATCATGGACAGCCACCGGGCTCCCATGACATTTACAATATCAGCCTTGTTTGTCAGAAAAAAAAATTCCTCCTACTAAACAATCTGCTCAAGTCTCTCTTTCTGAAAGGTGACAAGTGTTTCAAGGAAAACAGGAGGCAGAAAGTGTCTCAATTCTATGAGAGGTTTTTGAGGCTGTCATTTACAGCCTCTTTGTCATGATGAATAATTGTTCAGAAATTGTTGAATCAGGGGCCAAGGGCAAGAGAGTTATGGGGAGAGGCTGCAATCCTTGATCAGCATTTGGAGCGGAGCGCAGCAAACTGTGCTGTGGAGACCCAGTCCTGACCTCTAGGTCCGCAGGATCTGATGTTAGCAAGTTTGCCTGTCTGGCCCTCCCTGGGGCCCTGAGCATATCAACAACAGCACCGCAAGGCCGAGGACAAGACCATTTCCTGCCTTTGTTAATTAGAATAATTTTCTTGCATTGATCTTATTAGGACAAAATTCTATTTGGGCAAGGCACTACCTTCAGGATAAAATTAATCAAACATACAGGAGGCTTTCTTCATTGTTCATAAGAATTCTTTAAATCTTACTGAAACGTTATGAACTAGAAGGAAGTGGGTGTCAGTACCTGGCTTCTTAGGAAGACCTTGGGGCTTGTCACTGTCCGACTGTCTTCTGGCTGTCTTCTGTTGGAAAACTATGAACAAAATAGAGAACATATTACTTACTGAACACACACACACACACACACACACACACACACACATATTTTTTTAAAGTCAAGCATATCATGAATATCTCCAGGAAGCTAGAATGCAGCAAAGCATTTCCCTTAGTAACAATTCCTGAATGCGTTATTTTTGAGTAGGAGGATTATTACACTTGTAATTTCCTCATTTGTGCAGTTTATCAGTCATTTTGGAAAAGCATTTCCTTTGGACAGAGTAGTATAACGCTGATGGAATGCCTCATTAAACCAGTTAAATCGAGTTAGGATTCCATTTTGATATCAGGTACAGATAAAAGCTGCATTTCGTTAAAAGTGATAGATGTTAAAATTGCATGAAAAATTCCATTTGCACAGGAATTACTCAGGCTGATGTTTTGGTGATAAGCGAGGATAATGACTGTTTCTTCTTAAACAGATGAAAAGAGTGTTGTATTTCATAGATGTAATAATAAAAACGGCACTTTATTCTTGCATCATCCATCCAGGCCTCAGACCTATTAAAGTAGCTTTCTTGAATTACTTCATTATCTGAAAAGTGCTTTGTTCTCATTTATTATTTCTCACACGAAATTCTGGGAGGCAAGTCAGCATTACTCACCCCATTTTGCAGATGAAAGATAAAATCAACTATTTAATATTCATGAAGTACCTACAAAGTTCTGGATACATTCTGGCATTTGCTAATGAAAAAGTCCAGACCCTTTACAACTTTACTTTGGAAAAATGAACATTCCGGAGTTACATTTATTTTTTATGGGCAGCCTGAATTATGGGTTTTGGGAGCTGGAAGAGGCCTGGGAGATTACGTCCAACTTTGGCTGTTTATAGATGGGGGAGTTGGAAGTAACTCGCCTGTAAAAGGCTAAGTCATTTTGCTCTGATCCCAGGACTGTTGTTGGTGGAGGAGCCATTTAGATATTCAAGCCTTGAGCTTTAGGCTGCTGCTGAGTCTTCAGAGCATGGCTGCCTCCCCGTCTCATCTCTGCAGCTAGTTGTTTGTAACCAGTCCTTCTCTGCAATTTGTCTCTCTTTGTAACCAGCACTCTTTATAATTAATCCCTCTCTATAACTGGTCTCTCTGGAGGGAAAAAGGAGACAATGGTGAAAGGTTGAAAGGAACCTCACGGCTTTTCAGTACTGTTGGTCTCTCCTTCCTTCCTTGAGCAGCTCTGGAGGAATCTCTGGGAGAGGGAATTAAGGCTGGATGGCACTGGGTCCCTGGCACCAGGACCGGGAGACATTTGCAGAGGTAACTGTGAATGTCTACCTTAGTTTTCATGCTATTTAAGCCAATCTATTATCAAGATCATATCTGGGATTAACAGACACAGAAAACATCTTTTGGATTTTCAAAAGATCCCCAAATCAAATGAAATCAATCAAATCAAATTATCAGTTGTTTATTAAGCATCTAATTTGACAGATGCTCTCCAGAGAAAAAGATGTGAGAGGCTTGTATTTTCCTAACATATGATGCATCTTAGAAAAGTTTTCAATAGACATAATGTTTCTGGTTGAAAATTGGTTTTCTTCTTTAAGTTTTATGCTTACAGTTTTGTGCTATACATTTGTGTCTTACAGTTTTGTCTTGTGTCTTACATTTTTTCCTAAAATAAATCTTATTGAAAGATATATATGGGACATAGGAACATATTTCAGGATATAAAAAGAATTTTTTTCAAGTAGTGCTTGATCATTTCTATCGGCCAGAAGGAATTCTGACCAAAAGCCATGTTCATAGTTTAATGCTAGGCAGGCTCTGTGCTTTATTTTTGCCAATATTAAGATATAACTTTGGCTGTTTCAAAGACTAAGGAGCTGCCATGGGGCATAATTAAATGGAAAACAACTTGAACCAAAAGACAAAACATTCAACTCCAAAGCACCTTCACTGGGAAGTCTAGAGAAGGTTTGAAGGTATAGTATATCTGGAAGTGGAATTATTTTTCCAGATTTTGGGGTGCTCATTTTCTATAAATCACTGTGTACACTGTTTTCCTGGAATACTTTCTGAGGCCAAGACGTGCTCAGTCCATGTAAAATACCATGAATTTTAAGCCACTAAGAGCTCTCCTAGTGAGGACACCAAGCTGTCCAAAGGGCCGACTCACTCATTCGAAGTTCTCACCAACAAGGGTGGCACTGCCTGGGTGGGCTGGGAGGGGATGAAGAGTCTGAGCAAAGTCTGTGAAGGTGGGTATGGGTGACATACCTTCTATAAAGGGGAGACATGCAAATATCCCCTCCACTTGTCTGAGCAGCCCTGGCATTGCCTCAGCCTCTAGAGGCACCTGGTCTCTATTCCTTTTTCCCATGTGCTGGGGAGCTCAGTTCCTCCCCAAATTCTGCATCAGTCACTTAACTGTCAAACACAGTATCTTCTCAACATGATGAAGGCTTGAGTCTGCTTGTGTGACAGGAAGAGGAGAAGTGAGCCTTCCTCAGAAGATGGGCAGGGCCTCATCACCTTTCTGTCTAGAGAATGCCTTGGTCACAGTGACTCTGGCTCCTGTCCACTTCTCCATGCTGACTACTAAATATATAGAACAGCTTTGATTCCCTGAGGAATGGGGGCTATGGAGGTGGTGTAATTTGCACAAATTTATACGACTTTAAATGGCAGAGTCACAAGTCAAATTCAGTTCAGTCAACTTCAGAGCCCTCCTGAGCTGAAATGCACCACCCTGCTAGCCCTAGGGGAGATCCTTCTTACTGGACCATCTCCACAAACAGCTTAGCTGTCTCCAGTCACTACTTGCTTTGAGTTAAAAAGATGCACAGGTTAAAATTCCTGGTGGAAAATGCGAATTCAAGACATCAAAAGCAAGGAAACATGGTGTACAAGTGAACAGCTGTGTAATACTTTGTGTATAGCTGTCCAAATGAACATTCTCTAAAGGATTCCAGGGTTACTCTAGAAGAAATGGGAGTTAACAAGAGCAGAGTTTCTCAGTAGTGGTATTGTTGCCATTTTGGCCCCAATGATTTTTTTTTTTTTGTTATGGAAACTGGTCTATAATTTGGAGGGTTGTTAGTGAAGTCTCTGATCCCTACCTCTTCTGTGTCCCTAGTACTGTGATAGCTGTGACAAGTGAAATGTCTTTAGATGTTGCTAAGGGTCCCAAGGAGGGCGACTCACCACCAGTGACGAGGTACTGTTCAAGGTCAATTAAACTTCTTACCAAATGTATTTATCAGAGAATTTAGGAGCAACTTAACTTAGGGGGGATGGCCCAACATTCACTCTTTTACTGAATGAAAATCCAAGTGCTTGATCATGTTTGCATTCCTTTTCTCACCCAGTACCTGCATCTGGGCCACTTCACACAGATCTCTGCCTTTCCCCCTCCCCATGGGGCAGTGAACTGAGTCCTTGGAAGATGAGGGTAGGAAAGTTCCTCACTGTCATGCAGACACTGGCGGATGGTCAGGAAGGCCAGCCTCTGAGTGTGTTCCAGAATTGGGACCATGGAACTCTGCTGTGAGGACAGCAAGAGCAGTGCCACACACTGGGGTGACACTGCAGTAGCATAACTCCCTGAAGGACAGGGTATCGCAGGTCAGGAGGACCAGTTCTTTGCTGAGTGGGATCAGCACTCCAGCTTAGAAAGGAGAGAGGCCAAGTGTTCCAGGGAGCAGCAGGTACATGAGGCTCAGGGACACACTGATAAATGTGTCACTCTGTTCTCAGAGTACCTATGACACAGATACTATGTCCTGAGCCACATAGTTTGGACAAGGACACCTTGTGGAGTGGCACCTGAGGCTCTTGATCTTGGTTTATTTCTTTCCTGATGAGGACAAGGATCATTCTACCCTGTCAGATTTACAATGATGTGTATAATTTTCTCCAGGAGTTTCTACAAGATCTTTTATGTTGTTTTTCTATTTTGCATTGCAATTACATTTTATGTGATCAGTTTCAAGTACAGGTGAATTGTAAGTGGAAATTTTCTGAGAACAACTGAGGCGTACTTGACATTTTGGGGTCCTAGTAGTTGAGACGCTCTTAGAAAGGTCATATACAACTTTACACTGAAAAATGCCAAGGGAAACTTAACAGCAGTTGAAAATTGAAAAGGAAATTTTATTTTACCCCAGGTCGGTCACATAGACACTGCAGAGGATGTTTATTCTATTAACTGGAGAAGGGAAGATGGATAATTGTCCATAAATATAAAAAAGTTTCTCCCACTAGGCATTCATCTGTCTATGTGGTTTACAGGTATAGTTTTACTGCTAATCTATCTATACCATGCTAAGAGTGCATTTTCTTTCCTTGATCAAGGATTGTTTCACTGAAGAAGACAGTAGATCAGTAGATCCATGCTAATTCCTCTGCATTCTTAACTTTTAATGACCACAGTCTGTTTCCCTATAACAAGGAGAAAAAAGCGGAGAGAATACGTAACTGAAAACAGATGGACTTGAAAAACTTTCAAAGAGAAACAAGTTTTCCTTGATGCTGTTAACGTAAGATTACTCAACAGTGGGATAAAAACAATCAGAGATGTAGCCCTTGATAAGAGGACAGTGGTGACTGAACAGCCTTGCTCACATGCATTGCACTTGTGATGTAGTTAGGAAGCTTAGCTATGGGTGAGCATCAGCTTTGTTCCATTTGTTGTGAGATCATCCCTTCAAATTAGCAGTGCTTGGAACACTGGGGGTTTTAGCAGAAATTTAGGAATTATTACTTTTATGTATGCTTCAGATCACCCGCTAATGAAGTTACTTATTCTAGCTGTATTGATGTAGATCTTTTCACTTTTTATCATATATTCATTCTGCCAATAATTTAAGTCTCTACCTTGAATTCAGTACTAAATTTGGCCACCAAAATGGAGTGATGGCAAAACCAGATGAGGCTGGTCTCTTCATGGATCTTATGAGTTAAAAAGAGGAAATAAATATGAATATTGCAAAAGTAAATTTATAAGAAAGAAATTTGTGGTGGGATAAGCTCAGGCATGGGAGACAGGTGGAGCTCACCTCCCTACTTCCTGGATTTTCTACTTAGGAAAACACTGACAGTCATGGAGCATCTGTTCTCTTCTGCAAGAGGAGCTGTGCATGCCAACCATGGATGACTGCAGTGTGAATTAGAAACCATCGCAAACACTGCCTGATAGCTGTTATTTCGAGTGGTGAAGCCAGTTTGACCCATCAGAGAAGAGGACAGGGCCCTCTTTCCTCACTCACCCAAGCTCCATTATCAGCTTTCTTTATTTTCTAACTCCACCAAAATCCAAGAAATACACAGACATTTTATCTGTATCAGTTCATCAAAGTGATCCTTTGGCAAGAAACTGAGAAAAACAAAGCAAAATTGCTTTGCATTTCCCTGTGTTGAACATATACTATACATGAAGTGGTGTATTGGGTATTACCTAGTTTCATCTCTGCAGATAAAGAGAATTCCTGACTTACTATGCAGAGGTCAAATCTGTGCTATATGAAGTCATGTGCTCAAGTACCATCAGTAGAATAGAACACAGGTGTTTCTGCAAAGCCAATATGATCTCCTTCTCCCTCAGGGTCTGCTTCTCCCTCTCCCTCTCCCTCTCCCTCTCCC
>NDGN011490012.1:0-10627 GCA_002564285.1 Tympanoctomys barrerae | reverse complement strand
TTTGCGGAACCGAGGATTGAACTCAGGCCCTTATGCTTGCCAGGGATGCGCTTATTCCACTGAGCCATCTCCCCGGCCAAACAAGCTCATCTTTTAATCCATCTGACCAGCTCTGTTGTCTTTTGTTCATTTTGGTTGGTAGGTCAGTTGGGAATGCTCTGAAAGTTAGAAGTATTGAAATTTTCTAAAGCCTTGCACCTCTATAAGTTTGCAACATTATCCATTGGGTAACTAGTGTCAAGGAAACCAAACATGAGCTGAAAATGACAACATCTTTAAGGAATGAGCATATTTGTGAATATACTTTATAATAATAATAAATATTAGCAGTACAGATGTGACTCTGGTTTTCTATTTTCCTACAGAATTTCCATCAGGCTACCTTATGTGATATTTTTTGAATTTCACACATGCCTTTTGATGATGTTATAGAAATTCAGCAAAGAAATTAAACTGGACAAATTTTGTTCTTTTCAAATGGAGACTTTTTAATCTTTAATAAATTTCTACTAGAATTTTTAGGAATGCTTTCAACTGTCCAAATCATGCCATCATCCTTTTGCTTGCTGGAGAGCATATGTTCAGTTATAAATGCAACACTGATTATGAACTGGACTCCTCAAAGGTGTCACCTCTCCCATGGCACCCTTCCTTATGTCCCATCCCCACTTGATTTCTGCTTTTCTTGAAGTGTCTTTTTTCCTCTGTTCATGCAAACATTTAGAAACTTTGTGTTTTGGTCTTTTTAAAAACATAATCGCTGGAAGGATGCATATGCCCCATTAAAGTCCCAATTCTCCATTTTACTAATGACTACAGTAGGGTAGAGAACTTACTTTTTTTTTCTAACCTAATCAGTCAGAGAGGAAGGGCTGGCAAGTTTGACATTGGTCTAATTTTTATAGTATTCTATACTACACCACACAGCCAATCCAATACTGCATTGTTGTTAAATGTTTCCTTTACAGTTAAGTTTTCCACTTATCAGTCAGATACTTCAGGGTAGAAGTCATGTTTTGTAATAGGGAGGGGGTGTTATGTATACTGCCTAAGAATATCCAGTGCCTATAAGAGAACTACCTGGAATTGGAGTTAACAATTTAAAATATCTCTTTGTTACTAGGTTTAAAAAAATACTGGTTTGTTTCACTGGTGCTGCTAAAGTGTTGAAAAGAAAATTTTGTTATTATCATTTTCTTTTTGTGACAATCTTTTTGGTTTATATTTGTACTACTTTGATGATAATAATGCAGAATATTAACTATTAAAAATAAAGATGCTGACAAAACTATTATAACCTAAAGCTTTTGAATGTTTCTCCCTTTTTGAAGAGTATCAATGAAATTTCTCCAATTTTTGTATAAACGTTCAAGATAAGTCAATATTGGACATTAATAGCTATTTTTAAAAGCATTATAAAACATTAGGAAACAGAAATCTGTCCTAGAAATCAAGTTGGAGGACAACAAAATTTCAAGGATCCTTTAAGAGAGATAATGTTGTTAACTTTCAAAAAGGTAGTTCTAGGATACCCTTGTTTCTTGGAACAATCACACCCTTTATCCACTAACCACAAAACTGAGGCTTGTATTTTCTGTTTTGGACTCCTACAGTTTGTTACTTATTATGCATTTCCATTTGTACCTTTCATGATTCTTTCACATTTCAAAATCAACTGAAAAAACCCATTGTCCTAGTTTGTGCTCCTGAGTCTGAAAATAAAACAAAGGGAATCATAAAACTTGAATACCAGTCTGGAGGTTTGTACTTTTGATTTTATAATATCTTGTTTAAAGTTACCAAAGAAGTAAGGTTGAGGAAGCTGTTTCTCCTGTTAATCCACAGTGCACATAATGGAAGCAAGACCTCATGCCTCTAAACGTGGAATATTCACTCTTCTGGGTTCTTCCACAACCGAGTCATTCCCAGTAATAAGATGGGATTTTGCTTTTGAAGTAAATGTAAATGTGATCATTAGTTTAGCACAGAAAATAATGCAAACAAAAACATTCTGAAAGCAATCTACCCCACAACTGTCCTGCTGTTTGCCAGGATGTTTAGAAACCATCAGGGCCTCCTTTTTTCTTTTGAATCTGTGTAATGAAAAAAGACAAGAAATTAGAAAGCTCCAAGGGTTGTATTTATTTTGTCTTGTATTTGGGAGAAGGAACTGCATTTTTAGCATTCAACGTTGACAGGTTAGAAAGCTGACAATATGGACCCCAGTTCATTGGGAATAAAGTGACCCATCTCAGTCCACAGGAGGCCCCCGTGACTGATGATTGATCTTGCTCACACCCGGGAGGTGTCGGAATGCTCATAGCAGACTGCTGAAAATGCAAAAGCCGAACTTCTGCATGTGGGCTACCACACAACTGCTTTACAGCTATCTGCTATGTTGTCTTTGAACTTGAAGTGGAATTAGATGAATTATCCTGCTTGTTTTGTTTAGGGAGCAAACCAAATTGCCTGGAGACCAGGCTGAAAAGTTATTTTGGTTGTTTTTGGTTTGAGGAGGGTGGGATGGCAATTTGTGCTGTAGTATTATTTTCTAGTGACTGGAAAATTGCCCTCAGTTAATTACTAGGAATACGATTGGCAATATTTAAGGTGCAGGCTGAGGGCTGTGTCTGTGTTCTTTTGTCCTTCAGCAAATCTTGAGGAGGCTCATTACAAAGGAGAAGACCTGCTTTGTGGTGCTTTGCACAGATTTCAGCATATGGTCAGAGCATGTGCGTGTGTGTGTGTGTGTGTGTGTGTGTGTGTGTGTGGCATTTCCATGCCTTCTTTACAGATAAATGTGCAGGGCTGGCTAGAGACAGGTGCGAGCAGTGTGCTAGCATCTGGCCTCCTGCTCCTGCTCTAATCATATAGGTAGGTTTATTTCAGCGAAGAAAATTAGTAAAAAGCCACAAGTCTGACATTCAGAGAACTTACGCAAGCCCAAAAGAAGCCAGCAGGAAAAGCCAAATGCCAAAGGAGGTTAGGAGCTCCCGGATCCAGCTCCTGCTTTTGAGCTGCCCTCCTTGTTTGCCTCTCCAAGTTAAGGCCCACACCTGTCCCTTCTGTGTGACGAGTTTTGTGTTTCCAATTGCCTGGGGGGTATCTGCATGTTTCTAAAGGGCAATAGCTTCTGTGTCCACAGGGGACTCACCACATGGGTAGGCATTCTTTTCAGTGTCTATTTAAATGTTCTTGCTAATGACCTTATAATTCTTATGACTTCTCAAGGCAAGGTAAAGTGCTCACACCAGGGCACTGAACTCTCAAGTGCAACTGAAGGTAGTGCAGCGGTCAGTGTGCCACGCACCTCTGCTTTTGTCCAATGCACAAAAATATAGATCATGGGACGCAATTTTGACATAAAATAAAACTTATAAATAGTTCTAAAAGATTTTTCAATGAAAATTTGATAGAAGAAAGACAGGTGTAGTGGAAATTTCTGTGATTTATTTTCCAAAAGTTATAGGTTACCATTTTGCATTCAGGGAATCCATCAGATCTGCTCAACCCTCTGGGACGTGAAGCTAGATAAACACAGAGGCTGGCAGAGCCATGGCTGTGGCAAGGAAAGGTAAATAATTAAAAGCAAAGGACATTTGTTGTTTCCTGCCATTGTTAGCGTGAGCACTGGGCAGCATTTTGAGCTTGAAGGAAATAAGAGCATAGAAGATGAAAGAAAAGTAAATCAGTGTATAGCTGTGGATGGAGTATTGTGAGAGAAGGTGCAGCAACATAATTTTACCAATTAGAACATTTCTTCATGAAAGGCAGTTGCAAAGCTGATCGATGTGAGTGTGAAATGGAAGAGCACCGGCAGGCGTTGCGCAGCCGTGGCACAGACCTGCCTGTAACTGGTCTGTCTACCTTGAAGACGCTGCAAGCCTCAGCTGTTTAATAGTGATTGAGACAGTGATTTGCGAAGACCTTTCAGCTTGGCCATAACAGGATTTGGGAGTTCTGAGATGAGTGGAATGAGTTTGATTGCTTTTGCATAAGAAATTTACTAAGATGCATGAATAGTAAGCAGAATTTGATACTTGTTTTAGAAAACTTTTAAAAGAGATCTGAACATTCTAAATAGTTTCCTATGAATTCTAAATTTTGAAAAAGGCAAATAAAAGAAATATAGCATTAACTACCATTTTGTGGTTGATATTTTGAACACAACTAATTTTATTATTATTTTTTTTTTGATGGTACCAGGGATCGAACTCAGGACCTTGCGCTTGCCAGGCAAGCACTTGTTTCACTGAGCTATCTCCCCAACCCATACCTTATTTAAAATAAGAAAATAATGCTTTAAGTGGGATATTTTGCCTCCGTCTTGGATGTGGGCAAGATTTTAAGCCCTCTGACCTCAGCTTATTCAATGATAAAGCGAGGAGAAAAATCATTTTGTAGAAATTTTCTGTATATTTAGTAAAATGATGTCAGTAAAACAGTTAATGTGTTGATGAAAGCATTGGTTCTCACTCAATGATAAGCAGGTGAATTAGTAATAATTGTACACTTAGCTACGTCATTGACTGCAAGATGCACCGTTATGATGTGTATCACTGGGAAAGGATATAAAAGCTTTTTGAAATTAAGACAGTATTCAACAATGTCATTTGTAAGATGAATCCAAATGTCAAAATAATAGGACCTGAGAAACATTTTAAAATAACATACAGTAATGGTAGGTGTCTTGCTTGAAAACATAGTTTAGATACTTTTTTATGCACAGCTGTTATTGACTTATTAGCACAGTGTTATAGTTTTGAAATATCGAAAACATTAAATAACATTAAGTTAACTGTGACTATCCAACTTATCATGGGTTGCCTGATAGTTTTCTGTTTAATATTTTAAGAAGCAGTGCATGCATATACCAATGCTATTGTGAAGTTTATCAAAGTACAGGTTGGTTCTCTTTACGCTCCCAAGTAGACGGAAGCATGTTACCAGTAAAAATCTTATACCTATCTACTCTATCTTTCTGTATGAGGAAAAATACAAAGTAAACACTCAATTTTTATTTTTAATTGTCTTCTGGTGAGTATAGAAATATTAAAATTTTGCTCATTTAATAGTCATTAAATTATCTCTTTTTGGGCTGTTATTTTTGTTTGCATCCATCCATTAAACACTGTACTGTACATGTGAGAGTAAACATGTCTTCATTGCCTCAAGTTTGGTGAGAGACTCTAGATCCTGTTCATTTATGTTTACTCAGGTAAATGCAGCAGATCAGGACTATAGGAAAGAACTAAGTATTATTTATGTGTTATCAAATGATTTCCAATTTGGAATACTTTTGTACCAATTGTCAGCCAGATGTAACATCAAGCATTGCCTGGGCATACCACTTAACCAATATCTTATGCCGAATTTCCTTTTAAAATATAACTTCCCATGGCTTTGTCTCCTATATACCTGATCAGTCCCCCATCAATATTCACTGCATTGGAAAGGATAGTTTTTGTAATTATAATGTCAGCATGGTGGAAGGACTGCATTATATGAACAATAAGCTATTGTTTGTTTGAAAGTTATCATTATTACATTATCTATGTTTTCAAAACTTGAATTAAGAAACTTGAAATTCAGAATTGCTAGGCCATGTACAGGATAATTTAGAGATATAATATTTGGAATTTGAAGTCACAGGTTTTGAGTTTGATTCTTATATAGTGACAAGGTCAAGGCATTCAATTTGTGATAAAATACAAGTTTAAAAAAGTGAGTTTGGATTATAATTACCAACAGTTTTCATTTTTTTCCTTAGGCACATATAAAAATGGTTATTGAAACAAGCAGTTTAATATTTTTTACGTGATGATTTGAAAATATAAACTCATATTTTTGGGTACAAACTTGACTCATCCATTTATGGTGAAACTTCCAGTACAAACAGATTATTATGTCATTCAGTTTCTCTCTATAAATACAATTATGTTATGCATTTTAATGATTTCAAAAGGGATAATCTTTCTAAGACGTTCTTTTCAATATAACATGATGCATGATATTTTTGAAACTCTTAAAAAGGAAAAAAAATATTGCCTGAGGAAGTAAAACCTGAGTCAGTTTTCCTATAGGCATGCTATTTCATGACCGTCAGGTGGAAACTTTTCAGGTTTAATGCTTTATAATTCTCCCAGCTGAAGCTTTAGAACTTCAAAGCACTGTAGAACATTTCAAATTTCTCTTCTGCCCATGAGAAAACCCTTTGCATTGAAAGTCGCTTTCAAGTGGAATTCTACATTTGGTGTTACACAACAGTGACATATTTTTATGGAGATTAAAATTACAGACGAAGAATGTAAAGTTGCCCAAGCAAAACCATTTCTCCTATTAAAAATGTTCCCTCCATACTGTATGAAGAGCTATGACCTTCTCTTGTCCATAAATAATGTTTACTATAATGAATTTTAAAATGATTTATAAATTCCATATTTACCTAAGAAATACCTATCTGTTAACCATCTACAATTTATAAAGAGGATTTATTTAAGCATAATTGTGTTTCCCTTAACTGTTAAACACTAAATCTACTGATTGCAAAGACAAGTGATCATGGGTATTATAAAGAAAATGACAACAAAATCAATATGCAATTCCCGAGAAAAGGGCACACTATACTTTTAATTTGAAATCTACCAGGGGTAAGTCATGAATATAAAACTTGCCTCTGTCAAAATAATTTGTTTGCTGTAAAACTAGGAATCATCCTTGGTTATCTAATACTTCAAGAAACAGTGTATTAGCCCCTCTCAGAATCTGTGTGAAGCTGGCCCCCTTTGGCAACTAAAAGAGTTCTTTGAACCATAGAACAGATGTAATGAAAATTGGTTCCATTAAATGCAGCTGGCAAATTACAAACTGAGAAATTAATGCACCATACCACGACTCTAGGGGCTGAAATGAATCAAGGTGTGCTTGCCAGATGCCTGTGTTTCCTCACCACCTCTCCCAGTAAAAACATTCCTGTTTATAGATTTGTTTAATAGAATGTAAATTATTGGTACAAGCAACACAAATTATGAGATTATGATTTGTTCAATAGAATATGAATGGCTGAAATAGGCAATACGAATTACGAGGATTAATCAACTAAAACAATAATTATATTGTATTCATGTAATAAAATTTACAGAGGAGTGAAACCTGAATCGCATCATTCTCGCGCACCCGTTGGGCTTGGGAAATGCGCTGGCCATCCAGCAGCACTCGCTGTCCTGTGACATGAGCCTCCTCGACTCCCACGGGAAAGGGAGCTGATTTGGCGAGATCCATAAACAGCATGCTCCCTCCTTTGTTGATTTCAATTCAATTTATTCCAACTTGATGTGCTGCTGATGGCTCTACTAGCAGAACCTGACAAAAGCCCATTTAGCATCTGCTTTGGAGGTGCTCTTCGGCGGTGCTGAGCAGTCCTCCTGAGTCATTAGCTAAACATTGTTTCAAAGAGCTACACTTGCACAGACCCCCCTGTGACGTCTGAAGGGAGGGAACCGCAAGCCTATTCCCAGGTAATTCGGGCAACCCCTAGGCTGTCCCTCTCCCCCTCCCATCAAAAATAAACAAATAATTGTTGGAAGCTTGCTTTTGTTGACTTCTACTGCGTTGTGCCAGCGCAAGCAAAATATTCTGAAACTACAAAGGTTCGACTTGAGTTTATTTGTAAACTCCTACTATCGGTCTTCATTAGCCTTTGTGCATATTACTTATTTGATTATTTCCAAAGGAAACTGAATTTGGTCATTGAAGACATATAGTTTTATAGGACTTAACTGAGTCCAGTGGTGGGGGTAGAGGAAGTGACTGGAAAAGATTCCAAAGGGATGAGATTATTGGCGACATTGTATTTTTCAGCGGATTAGTGGGTACTTTGAGTCATTGTATTTTATCTTTTTGTATGTCTAAAGTGCTCCATATGTTAAACTTTTAAAAAATATATTTTAATGGACTTATCGTATAAATGTATAAAGGAGGGTTTTTATCCAAGGTGGTTTCAATATTGTAATTTATTTTCTCACTAAAGTATCTTTGCATACAGGAATTCAAATAGCAAATATACTGGTTGAAAGTTAATGTTTATTTTTCTTTCCATGTATGTGTATGTGTGCATATATATATATGATATTTATGTATATATACTAATGAATTCATGTTAATAATATCTTCATAATAAAAGACAATATCATACATATTTAATCCATGATGGTGGACTGGAACACAACATGACAGGTATTCTGATGTAGGACTTGTCATAATAAATAATGACCCAATTGGTATCACAATTTGTTCACGTTTTTGTAAGTTAAAATATATACCATTATGTGAACAATATGTGACCACTTTCAGTTCATAAATATGAAGACAAGTATTATAGTAAAATTAATAAGCATATACATTTTATGTACTCTCAATGCGCATTACGCATTCTATAGTAACCAGTTGCAGTCTGTGGGGGTGGAAGAGCCTATTTACCTTTCTGTCCAATAAAGCACGGTTCTAATTAGAGCCGTGCATCACACAGAACTACACTACTTCCAGATAAAGAAGTTTTTGTTAAGTGTACAGATATTGCAATATGCATGCTGTATGCTTTATTGCTATTATAAGCATGCAGTTGTGACAATTTTCCATTGTTTTATAGAAGCATTCTTTATATCTATCTATATCTATCTATATATATATATCAACATGCTCCATATTGCTTTACAATGGCTTTTCCCACCATTAACAACTGCCCCTCTGAATTAAATTAAAATTGTTTTCAATGTACAGATCACTTATTTCCATAATTCTCCATACAAAAGGTCAAATTTCTGTATCAATGAAAAAGTTGCTTATATATTGAATGCCTTGAAAGAGTAAGAAAAATCCATGCCATGCATACCTAAGTATTTTCTTCTTTAGTCATTTGAAAAATTTTTAAGGAGAGATTTTGATGTGTGTCGTAATTAATTGAAATAAATGAAAAATCTGCCTTCAATCTAGACTAAACTTGCTTCACCAGCTGCTGGTCCTCAAGCTCCGAATGTCAGCCAATTAGTGAAGAAGTTTTACATGCCTGTTGCCCTAACCAGGCTTCCTGTCTGACAACTCCATTTGCAGCCACAACCAAGTAAGGCTTTGATAGCTTTCTTGTTCTTTTCTTTTTCTTTCTTTTTTTTTTTCATTTCATACAGAGGTAAAATCAGTAAAGGACATTGAGCATTTTTAGATTAGCCACCCTAGAAAACTTCATATAACACCCACATCACCAAAACCAAGAAAATAGTATTTATTTTTATGGTTTACCTAATCCTTCAAAAACATTTTGGCTCTTAACTATTAATTTCATGGGACATATTTAGAGAATCTTTCCCACATTAAGAAATGGGTATGAAAATTATAAACCTCTGTATACTCCAAGGCACTTAGCCATTTAATTTATCTTCTCCAACTTTTTCCTAAAAAGAACAGACACACCCTTTTGGATTATATATAATTCTGCAATAAACACAGGTTTTACAGATTACATTATGCTCTCTCATTTGGATTTAATTTCCTAAAATCTGATGGCAAAGCCTGACATATTACTTCCTTTGCACAATTCGATCTACTAAATTTTTATTTTAAACTAATGCCTACAGTACACTGGCAAATTGAACAGGGAGATTATCACACATTAAGACCCTGCAGTAGACTGTATCATTAGCAATAACACAGTCACAAAATTGGTAGTTTTCTACATTTGTGCTGCACAGAAACATATAAATTATGGGTACTAAAACAATAGTGCATGATATGCTAACTCTAGCCGCCACCACCCTTTTCAAGCTCTACTTGTATCTACCACCCCGAACGCAGCCCATTTGTTCATAGTCAGTCTATGTGTGAAGGGAGAGGTGAGATTTAGCCACACGGAGGAAGCAAATATGATTCAGAGCACAATGAAGTTAATTGGAAATAAAATACATAACATTTATAGGACTTTAAAACAGTGAATTCCACAATAATTAAGTTAATAAAAGAGCCTCACTCTTTCCTGAACTAAATTAAATGGCTCTAAAATTAATTTCATTGGTTTTTTAATTCACTGTTAACTCAATATAATGAGCTTTTCAAATTAACTTCTTTGTTTTTGAACTCACTGCCGTGAAAGTCCATAAGTGAACTTTTCTTTTTTTTATTCACATTGAACTTTTCCTAGATTTCGGCAGTACCCATCTGACGCACAGAAAAGAAAGATGTTCATACTATATACAGTGATTTACCTGTGTGTTTAGATTAAGATTTTAAGAGAAGCATTTACCTTTGTTACTTTAGATAGATAGATAGATAGATAGATAGATAGATAGATATGACAAATGTTTCTCCATTCTGAAAAAGTATGATGAGTGTATAATTGATTCAAATAATTATGGAAGAGATAAACAAATAATAAGCTGAATTAAGGTTTCCAATTCTAGTAAATGACATTCTAAAGCTAACTTCAGATGCAAGTTGATAAAATAATTTTAAACTTAATATTGCTTAATAAAACTCTGGTCATTTAGTGGTTCAAATTGTAGTTTTTCTGGTATCTCCAACATGACAAGTATTTTATAATCTCCCATTCTTTCTACTTTTTATATTAAACTAAAGACAG
>NDGN011490009.1:0-15931 GCA_002564285.1 Tympanoctomys barrerae | reverse complement strand
AGGCAACAGAGGAAGGTCCCACCCCTGGGGCATAGCACGTGATTCACAGGGAATGGGCAAGGCGGGAAGGAGCAGAAACTTAACTCAGCAGGGGGATAGAAACTTAAGAAAATGGCTGACACTGTTATAAAATGGATACCAGTTAGTGGCTTCCCACAAGAGATTCTTTGTCCAGAGTCCCACACAACCTATAAACGCTTGAGCCCTGGAATATGTCATTATCAGGGAGGGTTTTGCTACATTCTCTGGCTCATCTGAAGCCAATATAATAAACATCCACTTCCATGATCTATACCTTTATAGACCAATAAGGTTGTAAATTCTTGACCTTTGGCTCTGTAAGAGGTGGCATCATACTTGTTAGAAAATTAGTCTTGAATTTACCATATCCTTAGATTCTGAGCTTGAAGAAAGTTCTTTCATGCGCCTGCCAAGTATTTACTACCTACAAATAAAATCCAGACCAAATATAGAGAATGATACATGATACCCAGAAATAAAAATGTGATCAGACGGAGTTGAATCTCCTGGTTGAGGTGACTCCTGAAAACTCAGTAGGATTTTATAAAGTTGTTCAATCCTATTTCTAAACACTATCCCAAAATAAGAGATGCTTGAATATAATAACTGAAGTTGATACCATTAACTGGGAATCTACATACAATTAAATTCTAGGTAGGAAGAAATGAGCCACATTTTTTAAATGAACTGCAATTAGATGACTAAGTTAACTTAAATATAGCAAGCAATTGCAAATAATGGAGCGGTAGGTGCTCCATGATTGCCTTGTGTCTTCCATCCTTCCTCATTAGGCAATGGGCAAAGCCCTAAGCAAGAACACCCATTAGGATGTCTGTTATCCAAGCAGAAACAAGAGCGGGAAACACTGCAGTGTTGGTGAGGATGTAGAGAAATTGGAGTGCTTAAGCACTTCTAGCAGCAATATAAAATGGTTCCATTGCTTGGGGAAACAGTGTGATAGCTCCTCTAAAAATTAAAATTAGAACTAGCATACAATCTAGCAATTATATTTCTTGCTATATATCCAAAAGAAGGAAGTACTCAAAGAAATGTTTGACACCCACATCATAGCCACATTATTCACAAGTAGCCAAAAGGTGGGAAGCATCCCAGTGTCTCTGATGGATGTGGAGATTAGCCAAGTGTGGCACATAGGTGCAACGGAACGTGGTTCTGCCTTAAGGAAGGAGATTCTGCCACGTGCTGCACTGGGGATAAACAGTGAAGACAAACACTGTATGAAGTGACTTATGCAGGCAAATGCATGCACATTGAGAGTAGGATTGTTCTTGCAGAGGCTGATGGGAAGACAGGAAAATGCTACTGTGACATGTGAGGCCAGAAGAAAATACCTCTGGAGTAGGAGGAGGTGACAGCTGGGCAGCAGTGGGAGTGTCCTAATGCCACTGAGCTGCATACTTGAAATGATTACATTGTTAAATTTTTTATTATGTCTATTTTTCACAATGAAAGAAATAGAAACAGGGCAGGAAAGGTGAGTGTAGCGGGTCATCTGGGCTAGTTCAGCCAGCCTTCTTGTGTGACTAGCGTTTACCCCTTAGAGAACCTTGAACCTTTGCCTCCTTGCATTTAAAATGTTAATCAGAGTGTCAGCTATGGTTGTTTGAAAGGCTCACATAAATTCTTGAAAGGGATGGGAAGTGAAAGCCCTCACCTGGAACTCCTAATGTGAGTACACAGTGTGTGCTATTCTTCTTAGCTCACTGATGTTACTTTGCTGTCAGATCTGAGATGTCCATTTCTTCGAGTTCTTTGGTTGCTCAAGGACAAGGAAACAAATAAGTAACTTGACTAAGATTGTACAGTGTGCTGCTTTCAGACATGCCTTGCTAATGGAGCTCCTGTGTGTAGGAATTCAGGTTATCTCTAAAAACAGTAGAAAGAAGAGGGTAAATGGAGGGTCTCTAATCTCTTAATCTCTGGTGCAGATTTCTCAAACTCACTGTTGTCTGGATCCCAATGATGATGGGATGGTAATCTGCATGAAGGTATTGGTCTCTGCAGTTCTCTCTGAATACAACCACCATAATACTGAACCTTCAGATACCCAAGTCTGATAGTCAGTGTCTAATGGGGAGAGAAAGATCCTCTCTTGCATTTGAGTAATGCCCCTTATAATGAGTAGTACCACAGTGGTAGGTATGTCAAAGGTGAGCCATGTGTCAGAGTCTAACAGGACTAGTGGCATCCTTTCAGGTCACAGACACAGCCTTCTTTCTCCCTAAGTTGCATAAATGTGTCTGATGGACATGTGTGTGAGAGATTTGGGTGGCAGACACCAAGCTATATACAAAACCATTCCTTGTCCCTGACTTTGAGATTGTTATCTCCTCAAAGTAGTGCCTCTCTTAGTTCTATTTCTGGAAATTCCTTTATCTCACACAAAGATTGTCTCCTGGGTAACTACTCCACCATTTCATTAGGTTCTCACAAATAGAGTATCTGGGAGCAGCCTCAGCTTAGGCACAGGCTGGATGGCCCAACCTGGGTCCATTCCATTATCTCCACTTTATAGATGAAGAAATTGAGTGGCAAGGTAACTTGCCATGAAACAGCTAAGCTGTTAACGTTAAATGCTAAAGTAGGGGCAGAATCACGACTTGAGCCCAAGCCTGGATGACATCCAAAACCAGATACTGCATCACCGTGATTTCCCACCTGCCGAGCTCAGGGAAGCACTGCAGCACTGGAAGAGGGCCGACCACCTGCTCAGTGGTGTGCTCAGTAGTGGGATTCCTCAGCCTGTGACTGTCTAGCCCTAAACTTCATATTTACGGCATTGTTTAATCCTCATCACATGTTGTGTTGCTCACCTGTAGGTCTCTTGCGCCCTGCCTTGGTGGGATGCTAGAGACCTGATAGCCCCAAAATTATGTGGGGAGTCCTACTCCCTCCTGTGGGCAGAGCAGAAGGCTCTCCCCAGCCCCAGTCGGCTCGTCTCACACCCATTTCTTCAGGTCAACTCCTACTCTAATTGAAATGTCACTCAGGGCTGAGCTTATTTCAGAGCTGTTCAGCTGATAGAGAGCAAGTTTTCCTTTTCTTTTTCTCATCTGTGTCAGTTACTCTTCTCTTGTTTCTGGGACAAAATACCCACTACTGGGGCTGGGGAGATGGCTCAGTAGAATAAGCAGTATGTGGAAACAAAGTGAGAAACACAAGGGAGATAATCATATCTTCACTTTGTCCACTCCAAGATCCATAAGACAAAAAAGTAACAAAAGCAAAAGGATTAAAAGAGAAAAGCATAACAGAAATTTAGCAAAGTTTGTGTGACGTGAGAGTCTTTAGAAATGAAGACCCAAAAGACTCAGGAAAAAATGATGTATTTTTATAAGAAATTTGATACAAGAAGTGGGTAGTTATGGACAATGTGATTGGATGAGAGGGCTATGATTTGATGGTGTTAGACAGAGGGACCTTCAGGAGGGCTGCTGGTCAGGTTCCTCTTGGCCTCTCCTAGGAGTCTTCTCTAGACAGGGGCAGAACACTGTAGCGCACTAGTCTTCTGATCTCCTTCCAGAAGAAGTGGGTCAGAAAGCCTGATGCCTGCCTTTTAAGGAGAGCAGCTCTGGCTACCATGATCCACCTTGGGGGACAGGAGTTCCAGTTGCTGTGGCAATCTTTGGGATAAAAGGAGCTTTGGACCAAGAAGAGCAGGAGAAAGGCAGAGGGAGCTCGCTGAGGCCCCTTCAGTGCAAGGTACCAGGGCACCATACTTGGAGGGAACCTTCTTAGCCCAGAAAGATGCTGGCAACACTAAGCAGAACCTAGAGCCCCTTTGTCTATTAGTTCCTCAAGGGAGGGAGCTGTTTTGGGTGTGACACAACAAAGGCACACAAGAGTCACTCAGAAGAGGAGAGGCCAGTGTGTCTCCAAACTGATGAAAAGATCTTGATTCTTGAAAGTTGTGGCTTCTTCTTTTTCATGAATTAGTCCCCTCTGAGTGTCAAGGAGTCCCTTCCTTCTATTGCATGGTAGTTTTTATGTGAACCTTTTATTCTAGACTAAATTTGTATTTACAGGACATGTACAAAAACATTAGAGTTCATCTGTCTGTGAATCCAGTTTTTCTGCTTGTGATCTTACCTGAGAATGATGCACTTGTTATAATTAATGAACGTATGTTGATACTTTGTGATTAACTAAAGTCCATGGTTAATTCACATTTCCCACACAGGGAGCCTAATTACATTTAATTATTATGTCTCCTTCAGCTGGTGCACTTTCTCATGCTCCCTGTTTGATGACTGACAATTTGGAATAGCGCTGATTGGCTGGTCTGTGGGATGGCTATGTGATTGGGTTGTACATGTGCTGTGCACATGTGTGGACTGGATCATGGGCTTTGGTGAAGCTGACTGTGGAGGTGAAGTGTGGTGCTTGTAGCTTCACATCAAGGGTTTTTGCCCATGCAAAAAATCTGCCTGCTAATGGCAGGAGCCCCAGGACAATAACACATGGCCTGCTTTCTTCTCCCCTCCAAAAAGGAACCTCCCCTTCCTCCAGAAAAGATCTTCCTCTTCCTCTTATGCAAGCCAGCATTCCCCCAGTCAGCTCCTGATACCCCACCTTAGTAGCCCCAGCATCACTATCCTTCCCTTCAACCCCACTTGGCCTGCACCCATAAAAGCCGGAGCTCTTTGTCTCAGGTCTAAGGATTTCTTGCTTATATTTAAGCAGCCCTCCCACACTGAGCAATAAAGATCTCCTTGTTCTTCTCCTGTCTCTTACCTGTGCCAAACAACCTTACAGTCTCCATGATCAACCAGACTGTCACTGTTGACATGAGGCTTGGTGGTAAGTGGTGTTTTCAGGTATCTTAACTGCAAAATTGTCCCTCTTTGAAAGAAAGTCACTGCATGCAGCCCAACCTGGAGAGATGGAGAGTCGGCCTTGCTCCCCTTGAAGGAGTGGCAGCTACAAATATTATAGGAAATCTTGTTTGGTTTGCCTCTCCTGCCTCACTTATTTCTACTCAGTCATTTCTATTGGCATGGACTCATGAATGTTTTATACTCTAGGCAAGAATCTGATGCTTGAATATTTGTCAAGTAATTTCCCATTTTCTTTTTCCTCCTTCTTTTCTTCCTTCCTTTATTCTTTCTTTTTGTCCCTCTCTCTTTTCTTCCTTCCTTCTTTCCTTCCTTCTTTATTATTTTCAAGTGTTATTGATCCAATCCAGGACCTAACATATGCTAAGTGAATGTTCCAACAAAGAGCTCTACCCTAGCCCAGGAGCTCTCTTTAAACACATAGAAGTGAGCATGATTATTGTTTTGTGAGATTTTATTTTAGTATCTTTACTATACCAAAATAAACATTCTCCCCCCCCATGCTGCTACTTCCATTGGTGGAGAGGGATCTAATGATTATGTATTATTTACACTACAAAGTAAAAGACCATGGAAACCTTAGGAATAGATAACATATGTTTATAGAAAGAGGATGAGATGATTTGTGGCTCAGAAGTCAGGGAGATAACATTATGGTGAAAGTAAGACTTAAGTATAAACGTAATTTTTAATACAAATTTTTTAACTTTTTTTTGTACTGAAGAGAAAAACTCAGCACCTTATGCTTGTCAGGTGTGTGCTTATCCTGCTGAGCTTTCTCCCTGGCCCAAACCTGAACACTTCTAAAAGTTTCCACTTACTAGTTCTACTAAAACCAATCGTCTAAACTAGCAGCCATTCGCTGAACATGACAACTCACCTTATTCGCCTTGCTGGGGTTTAGCACTGTGTTTGCAATTCAGTTTTATAGCTTCTGATAATCCCATAGCCCCAAAAACCTTAGTGTGAATCTCACTTATCATTTCCTGCTTAGAGTGAAGACTATAGTTCTCTCGTAGAAGAAATTCATTTTGAACCAGAGCACCTTCTGCTCAGGAGACCGTAGCAGCTGTGGCTCCTCGATGGTGGGCCCGCGCTTCGCTGTGTGCAGGTCCGAGTTTGTGTCCACTGCGGCAGCGTTCCATTAAATGGCTCAATCAGTCGCAGGTCTGTCCTCATTGGTGGCACTTCTCCCTCTATGAACACCTTCTAGTGGATTTGACGCAGTGACCATGTGTGTTTAATCTCTCTTTCCTCCTCAAACATCACACAGCTTACAGGCAAAGAGGAGAAATATATAAGCCCACAATATGGAAAAAGAAGGTAACACAAACTTTGGGAAGTTAAAGCATTTTCAGAATCAGCAAAGTAGATGGAGTAGTCGATCTGATGGATCGAAGCAAAGAGGACAGCAATGTGAAAGCCTGCTGTAAGCAGTGAGTTAGGATAATCAGCCCTGCCACCCGTCACCTGCCTCAGAACCCCAGAGAGTGAGGCAAACAGGAAGCACCAGAGCTGGGTTCTTCCAAGCTGGGGTAAAGCTAAGACTCCAAAGCTGACAATACTTCAAAGTCAGAAAGTGGGTCATTTGACCGAAGCCCGCCATCCCTACTGTAGAGAACCCATTGGCAACTTTGTTCTTCCCCAGTGTAGCCAAAACTCTGGTGGTTGTCTGCTAGAGACCTCTCAGTGGAGAAAGTGGGCCTGGGAGCAACAGGTGTCGCACAGGGCAAGGCTTGCCTCCAGGCTAAGCACAGGAAGACTAAGGAAGAGACTGTGGCTTGGCTCAGCTGCCAAGTTCTGACAGAGCCAGAACTGAAAGCTTTGTGTTGGACACGGAAAGATTACTCTAAGGACAAGGCAAATTGCCCCAAATATTTGACAGTGCATTCCCTGACCCTCTAAAGAATCCAGCTCGCAGCCCAAGCAGCACACAGTGCAAGCTGTCAGCCCACGAGGCCAGCCCTCCACACAGATCAAGCAGCCCACATATGTCCTAATCTCATTTGAAGTTCAAAAGCACAAGGATCATCATACACTCAATGAAGGCTCAAATCTGAAAAGCAGAACTCACAATATAAATCCAAAAGAAACTCTAAAGAATTAAGAATTTAGCATAATGAGCATCCATTGAAATTGGACATTTTAGAGCAAATTATCTTAAAAGAATAATAGTATGAGATAAAGTTGGGATCACTTCACCAAATGTAGAAAAATGAGTATATAATTTGAGAAGTCCAAATCTGTCCCAGGAGTCCAAAAGCAAGAGAGAAATTGGGAAGCAAACTAGCCAAAGACCTTGATTTTTTTTTTTTTTTTTTTTGTATTTAGGACAGGGTATATAGGGTCTCATTGCATAGATCAGACTTATAGTGATCCTCCTGTTTACAGCCTCGCAAGTGCTGGAATTACAGGTACGCACCACTATGCCCGGTCTCAACTGCCACCTCAGCTTGCCCCGGGGGCGGGGCCAGCCCGGCAGGCCTGGGGATCAAACACCAGGTCCCTGGGTCTACCTAAGCAGGTGCTTTACTCCGCTGAGCTATTTGGCCAGCCTTAGCCAAATAATTTGAAATGCTGTTATAATTACCTTAAGTTTTGCTAACTAATAAGAAATAATACACATGTACACACACCATAGTATATCATTATGAAATTTTAAAACAACAGGGAATGAAAAGCAATCCAAATGTCCAGAAAGCAAACAGCAGCAAACACAAAGAAAGTGGCATAATGAATCTGAGCAGCCATCCTCCAAGAGAGAAGGCAGTGGAACAAGGACTTCAGCATTCTGCAAGAATCGGTGTTTTTAACCCAGCACTGTTACACAAAAACAAAGTTACCAACATAGTGTAATGGAAGACTAAAGAAGTTTCTAGCTATACAGAAACGCCAAGCCCTCGCTTCCCAAACTCCATTCCTTAGGAAACTACATGGAGACTGTCCCAGTGAAACAAAAATTCTTTTAAAAAGAGGACAAACTTTAGCATAGGAATAACCAGGAAAGAGCTCAGAAATGTCTTGATCATGCTATGGGAAGCCCTGAGTGTCATCGGCTGTCAGGTCAGGCGAGGCAAATGGAAGGCTCTTAAAAGACAGATGAGCTGGAGTGTGAAGAAGAGAGGATGTGTGAAATGTTAGGGTAGAATTAGCAAAAAGTGATAGAAAATAACCACAGCAAGAGGTTCTAGGGATGTATCTCAGTGGTAGGATAGTTCCCTGGCATATGCAAGAGCCTGAGTTTGATTCCCAGTGACACACACATGCACACACACACACATACACACACACACACACATACACACACATGCATGTGTAGACACTCACACACAGTAACCAAAAAAGGAAATCTCATATAATTAGAATTAATTACTTTTCTGAGCACTGAACATTATTGTGTGTTCAGAACATGAACACAGACGAGATCAAGTATATCAAGGTGATGTGAGGAACTACATCGAAGATAACGACGCACAATGTACTGCCCATTGTTACTCTCCTATAATCTCATTGTAAAATTTTATACTATTGTTTTATGATTTATTTTTCTTCTCCTTGAAAAAAATATACACAGACTACTGATTTAGTAAAAATTTAAAAGATGAGGTAAATTATAAAAGAATGCTGAAGACTCTTTCGCTCTAATATGTTAGCAGAAATATCTAAAAATGGGTAGATTGACCAAAATATGTATCAGAGTAAATGGATGAAATAATAAATAAATAAGAGAAGATGATAGATTGTACCCAGAGTTAGGAATGAGGGGTGAAATAAAGGAATTGCTGTGTACTTTCTAAGCCTTGCAGGATAACCTGTCTAAGAATATGTGAGCATAGTACTTTTCAGAAAGAAAGTTGAAACCAATTTTAAATCCTATATATGAATAAATTAATGCTACAAGTTCCCTGAAATTATAGTGACTTTAGTTTTATTACTGTTTATCCAACCAATTCAAAGTCTATGGCTTAAAACAACAATGATTTAAAAAAATATTTCTCACAATTCTGAGAGTTAGCTGAATTCAACCAGACCAGCACGCTGGCCAGAGACGTCCTTGTGATCACATTCGTGGGGGAGACCACCCGAGCAGCCCGAGGCCAGCTCCACGTGAGTTCTCTCTGCACTCGGCCTCTCCCATCTCTCACAGCAACAGACCCCAGACTTCCTTCACCATGATGACGGGGTGCTAAGAGAAGAGCCCCAAAGTGCGCCAGTTGTACCGAACCTGCCAAGCCTCTGCTTACAGCATGTGTGAGAATGTCTCATGGGTCAAAGTCAGTCCCACGGCCAAGCCAGAGCCAGTGAAAGAGAGCTGGAGACGGGACATGAATGGTGGATTTGGTTCTTTAGGGGCTGCCAGTGGGATAGCAGAGGACACCAGTGGACCTTTGTCTCAGTGAAGACTGCTTGGTTTACCAAGGGCGACATCAGCCACTCGATGAAAGTGTGAAGCCCCTTCCCGTCTTTGATTTATTTGAATATTTGTTCAGGTTGGCATAACTTAAAGGGTACGACACCCACTAATTCTCTGTATAGTCTATTACATGTCACTGGACCAGTCATAATCTTGGAAGAGAGTGCACAGGAGCTGAGGGATGCCATCAAAAATCTGTACTGAACCATTTCAGGACAACAGCAAACATATATATTTGCCCAAGTGATCCTTTGGTGTTCATTTCTTTTGACTTGTTTTATTAGAAATCATTTCTATCAACACACATTTTCAAAAACTGTGAAGAATAGCAGGCTACCAGTAGTAACAACTGATTCATGTTGAACATTCATTGCACTTTAGGAATTTGCCATATAAAAAACCATAGGAAACCAAGGGTAGAACTACCTAAAAACATCCAGGACTGGAAACTAAAAATTTTAAGTACCTATTAAATAAATAAATAAACATATATATTACATATTATTAATTGTATTATAATTATTATATACAATGTTATTAGTTATCATATAGTGTATATATAGTAGTAATGTCTCGATTTGCAAATACTTTTGTTTGCAAAAAATCTAGCTCTCAAATGAAGGTGTTCAGGAAAAATTTGCTTCAGCTTGCTGAGGCCGCATCAGGTGACAAAACAAGCATGGCCGTCTGCCCCACACAAACACAACAGCAGCATCTTTCCCAAAACATAAAACAAAGTTCATAAACTGAGGTACCACTGTGTTGCAAATGCTTCCAAAAAACCTCATTTCATATTCAGATGTTTGAAGATAGAGGCCAATCTATTAGGCAAAACACAAACTGGAATTTCAGTATCAAGAATGAGAATCCTGGGCCCACTAAATAGCTCAGTGGATTAAAGCACCTGCAAGCAGGCTCAAGGGCCAAGGGTTTGATCCCCGGGCCTCCCTGCTGGCCCCGCTCCCTGGCACGCACTGAGACAGTGATTGAGACTGAGCATTGTGATGCACCCCTGTAATTCCAGCTCTTAGAAGGCTATAAACAGGCAGATCACTACGAGTCCAATCTAGTAGTGAGACCCTGAACACCTTGCAGACCCTTCTTCCCCCCAAAAAAGAAAAAGATACTTTAAAAGAATGATAATCCTTGCTTTTCCCCTTACATTTTTTCTTCATTTTTTTCTTTATCTTGTTTTTGTTACTGTTAGTTCCATGATCAAATAAAGCACATAAGGATAATTTAATTTCCCAAAAGATCTCTTGAATATTGGTTGTCATACTGAGCTGTCCTTGTCAGCTAAAATTGTCACCTTTCTTCTAACAGGACTATGAAAAGTGACTGAAAGCACTTAGCAAATAGAAGACATTCTATGAACACATTTCCCAGTAGTCGACGCACCATTTAAATGGTATTTGATCTGGCATCAATTGGTACTTCAAGCATCTCTGAGCCATCATAAATCTGGATGCTGTTCTTGCTCTCTGGGTTTCAAATTCCCCAAATGTTCTTTATTGAAATCCAATATTCATTTCAAAGTATATTACATCAAATTCAACTTAACTGAGGGTAGGAGCCAGAAGGAGCCCATTCTGGAAGTAGCTCTCGAATTAATGATGAGAATTAGATCTGGAGATCACATTTGATTAGCTTCCTCTGTTTCCCAGCCGCAATGCTCCTTCCGCAGGAAGCTTAGGCAACTTCTTAATCTGTAATTTACACACTGGAAATTGAAGGTGATAGTAATTCCAGAAAACACTAGGGTAATAAGTTTACTTAAACTAAATCACCATAACACAGAACATTTTATTTCAAGGAGATAACACTGATTACAGAACTAGCCTATAAATGAATACATGGTAAAATAAGCAATTTTACTAATTCACACTTAAATATGTGTAATCTTCAGTAACCTAATTTTGCTTTGGGCTCAGGATATTTCTTTAGAAAAAAAAGTTAATTACTAAGTTGTTATAGTTAGATTTAGAATGTCGAGAACTATGAGCCATCAGACATGGAATTTGTGAATGAAATTAAGACACAGAAGAACAGAAAAGGAACTCAAAGGTAAGTGAAATAAAAACAAAAGAGTATATAAATCATCAGGAACAAAGTACGTTATTGTGTTATGTACAGAACTTGAGTTCAGGGTAGTCTTTGAGGATTATGGATATTTCTGGTTATCACTGTAGCTAGCACGAGTTACCATGAGGCTCATCGACCTCAGTGTTCAGCTGGAGAGGGCAGGGCTTGCAAGGCTGTGAGACATTGGTGAACAGATGTGACCATGTTGTGATGTCCTGATGTGGAGTTCAGAGGAGAGCTTGGATCTGGGGATCTGGATTTGGGAGCTGGGGACTGCAGATGGCACTGAAAGCCAGGAGACTGCATGGCCATGGCCAGGTAGGACAGAGCATGGAGAGAGAGAGAGAGAGTAGCCTGCAACTAATTCTTGGTCCTTATATAGAGTTTGGGGAGTGAAACAAAAAATCCAGAACAGACCAGAGAGGAGTGAATGGAGGACAGGAACAGGAGTGTGTGAGCTTGCTGAAATTAAAGAAGAAGTGCTTTTCAGAAGAGAAGGCACCCACTGTTGGTGGGGCTGCACACCATTCAACCATGAAGCCACACTCAGATTCACAGTTTCTAGGTGTCAATAAGCAAGAGGAGAAGCACCTGATGGTTGTGGGTTCCAGAGCTGATCCAAAGAGAAAAGATCAGAGAAAGTTCAGTATGAGCTACTCTGTGTATTTTCTAAATTTGGGGGAAAATAGTTTGCTTTTCTGATTTTAGTGACGGGAGATACTCTAGCACGTGAGGGTACCCTTGAAATGATGCAACAAGGAGGGAGGACCGGTGATGCAGGAGACACAGCAGCGGCCCCGCGACCCCATCGAGGAGCAAAGAGGGCAGCAGTCTGTCAGAAGCACCCACACAAGTCCTCTCAGGAATGTAGGGAAGGCTGATTGGAACACCCCTTTTCTCTGGTTTCTTTTCCTTACACCTGTAGGTCCTAGTTTCTGAATAAGCTATCAATTAAACCAGGAATTTCTGTGAGACAGAGAAAAGAATCCGTGGTAGTCATCTGTCCTTCCCTGTACATGACTGTAGGTGCACTGAGAGGTCCTGCTGCTTACCGAAGCTTTCAAGCTATTCGGAAATCCTAGCCACGCGTCTTTGCTTTTTGTAGCATTCACGAAACTGCCCAAGTAATGGAACTCCATTTGGGCTCAGATTATCAGGAGCCTGCTCTGTAGTCGCTTTCTTCCAAAATGGTAAATAAAAGGGGAAATAGACCAAAAATAAATAAAGCAAATGAAAGCTGGAATATCAAGGACACCTGTAGACTAGAGGCTACTTCAAAGAAGTTAATTACTTACAATACTAGACTAAAAAAGAGAACTCCAGGAAAAGCCTCTGTGTTTTTGGCAATTAGGTACCTCTCATATTTTGTATCACTGCCGTTTAATTAATGTTGTAAGCTGCATGTTTGCTGTGAAATAGAACTTCTTAGACCTCATATTGTATACGGAGGAAATGAGCTCAGAGGGATTCATTACTTTCCATACCTAAAATAGAAAATCTGCGAGCGAGGTAGAATGAAATCTGTCTGTGGTTTAGAGATTAGGCTGTATTTTAAGAATTCTTGAGCTGACTGCATGAATCTTTCTAGGTTTCACTGCTATAAATTATAGCTTTATAAATTACTGGTTATATAAACAAAAGCGCTATTTTAAAAATCAATGGAAGGACTGAAATCTCTTTAAAATTCTCTTTAACGCTCTTTAAAGTTTTAAACTCTCTTTAAAACGCTGTCTTCATAAGAATATGTCACCTGATGGATTTGTCAATAGCACAGTGCTATTTTAAGGTGCGCCGGTGTCTTGCGTTGCGTAGCTTCTCACATGATCTCTCGCTTTTCAGGCGGCTTCCTCACCCTGAGCGCGGGAAGCTCCCCCTGGAGGAATCCGGGGACCCTTTATGCTTTCCTTCTCTCCTTCACTCTTTCTTTTTATAGCACGGTCCCCCCAGTCATCATGACCAGAAAACCTGGTAGCCCGCCCCCTCCAGTGCACTTGTCCTTAGTGAGGTTGCAGCATCTCTCTATCCTCCTTCCCTTCTCGCCATCCCACTGCCCCCTGTATTCTTGTCCTCAGCACTCTCCACTGGAGGAATGTCGCCTTGCTCACTGGCTTCCGTACTAGCAACAGCTTCTGATTCCCCAGGTGGCCACCCAGGGAGCCGTCTCTGACTTGGGAGGGGCCAGGCTGAGTGTGCTGCCGCAGGACCCTCCCGGCCCATCATTGCCCACCATGCTCCACGCTGCTCAGGCCAGCATCAGCCCGCATCACAGCTAACTCAGCCAAGGCCCAGGCAGTGTACTGATCCGCCCGAATCTCAGGGCCGACACCAGGCCGCCTGCGATGGCAAGGCCATTGCTGTCCTAGAGCACTGGTCACTTTGCAAATGCTCTTTGCTAGTGAAGACGTAAACAAAGTTATCATTCTCTTGTTTTCTTCTTTTAAAACACGAAAGACTAAATGCTGCCTCTGTTGCTAAAAGTTTCGTGGACTAGAACCAAGTAGGGTATTAGTGGCACGTGCTTTAATGATGTGACGACAAACAAAAATAACTATTTGGGAAAATCCTAGACAAATATCTGTTAAGTACTCAGTATGAGGTAGATATTTTTGGATAGCCAACATGCATTTCAAAAAAATGCAGATATCAAAACAATTCTGCTAAACAAAACTAAATGAACTCAACAATGGTTGTTATAGTGCATCTTGTTGTCATCAAATTAGTTGTTCAGATTACCAGATATAAGGATGCAAAATTGGTCAAAAAATTAAGGAGAAGAAAAAAACTTTAAGCATTAACTATTTCTTTCAACAGACCAGTAGAAATCAGTAGTACAATTATCCAAACTATCCTGTACATATACATGTTTTCTTTCTTTCTTTTTCTTTCTTTCTTTCTTTCTTTCTTTCTTTCTTTCTTTCTTTCTCTTTCTTTTACTCTTTCTTTTCTCCTTTCCCTCATCTCAGTTCTCTCTCTCAAAAATAATCTGCAAGTTAAGTATCCTACAACCATTTTAGGGCTGCAGGAAAGAGGATACAGGGCATTCAATTAATTGTCCCCAGGTTAAAGCACGGGGTTTGAACTGGACTAATACCTAAATGACACTGGAAACAAAGTTTTATGGATTCAACTGCAAATTTTAAAATTGTGTAGGCAGAGAACTTTGAGGTTCCTTTCTAATCACTCTGATAGGGAGAGGTAACTAAGGCTTTTGTTGACAATAAAAACTATCTCCTAATTTCTTACACCAAAAACCATGCTACAGTTAAAACAGAAAATAGTAAATTTACTTGCACAGAACTGCAAACTTTGCCTCACTACTGCTGTGTATCTGAAACCACATCAACATCAACGCCGACAAGAGCGGGGCTCGTTGGGCAGAAATAAGAAGCTCTGCACCAGCTGGCAAGATAGCTCAGTGACAAAGTGCCTGCTCTGGGAACAGGGTTTGATTCCCTGACCCACCCCCAGGACACACTGAGCCTGTGACAGTCTGGGCGTGGTGGCGCACATCTGTAATCCCAGCGCTGGGGCAGGCTGAAAACGGAGTCTGATCTCTGTAATGAGACCCTGAATCAAATACACAAATGGGGGGAAAAAAATGCTGTGCACCATCACAACACTGTCTGAGTGTTTGTCAGGGTAAAATGTGCTCCAAAGACAAGGTGTTTCTTCTTTGATTTATAGCACAGGTGAGATGGGAAGCATTGATTCTCAGGGGTGAGCTGAGACCACAGATTACATTAAATTTGCGCTGTGATATTAAAATGCTGGGAAGAATAAGCCAAGGCGTGCTCTCCAGGAGCCAGGCCAGGTTAGCAGCCGGTGTGCAGCTGGTGTCCTTGTGTCCTCTCTCCCGGGCCCAGCTCCTCCCAGCTTCGGAAGGTGATGCGGGCCCTGTACCTGCCAAACGTGAAAATTTATAGCTGCACCTTTGTCGTAAAATGGATCGTGATCTGCATGGCATAAGGGCTATGTTTAATTTTACAAAACCTATTTATTCAAATATCATTTTGCCTTAATCATATTTATGTAAGCCCCAAATTCTACAAAATGAATAGAACGTAAAAGCATTATGGACTTATTTGCAGACTCAAATACTGTGTTTGTGCTAAGAAACTGTCGGTTCCTCTGGGTCTGGAATGGCTTAGTATTTTGTCTGTAACCTTGGACCTCGCATTGCCTTTCCATCATTTCTGAAGAAGTGGAGAGTGACCTTGAGGTATGCGCTGGGTATTTTGATTTGAAAGGTGTGTGGCTAAGAAGTGGGCACTGTATCCTTGAAGGGGCACCCAGTGGTGGCTTCTGCTGACAAAATTTGCCGAAGGCCTTTGCACTGCCTCCGAGAGCAGTTCCTGAGGCAGGTTGTAGTGCATGCCCATGGCTGGCTGGGGTCATAGGGCGGTGGGTCCATTATCATGTTAGGCTCTTCTCTGGCTCGTGTCCCAACTCTCTGGGGTGCATCTAGTCTTTCATCTTTCATGCTTCCGGTTTCCCAAGACCCATAATCCTAGAATCAATGTTGCTTTGCCTCATAACCCTAATGGCTAAATGCTTGAGG
>NDGN011489999.1:8174-52150 GCA_002564285.1 Tympanoctomys barrerae | reverse complement strand
ATTATAACAAGTGAAACAAGCCAGACACAAAAAGACAAATCCACTTATTCAAGGTACCTAAAGTAGCCAAGCCCTTAGAAACAGAAGGTACAATGGTGTCACTAGGGATGGATAGAAGAGAGAGTTGTCCCATGAGTATAGAGTTTCAGTTTTGTGAGATGAAGTACTGGAGTTCCATTGTTTGGGAAGGCACACAAACTACGTAATTATGGATCAAAGAAGAAAAATGTAAGTGACAGTATTAGGCACATAGAGGGCAGTAACAATCCCAGTTAGACTGACCAAGGTTGGGATAGGTTCTGGTGGAAGCATCAAGAGATTTGAACAAAGCTCTAAAAGGCAATCAGATTCTCCACAGGGAAAGGTGAAGGACAGTCCAGACAGAAAGGGATGCATATCGTTAATATTAGTATACTATATGCAGAAAACTTGCAAAGACAGTAAATCTCATGCATTTTTACCACAACAAAAAGGTATTAAATGCATTTTTAATCCATCCACTTCTGCCTTCACTGTCTCCATTGCAGCAAGCACAGTGCAGCCCGCTGGCATCTCCATTCTAAACTCCACTGCAGGCTCCTCCCTGACTTTCCTGCTCCTTCCCACCCCCAGGGATGGTTACTCCTTTTTATCCAGAGTGGTCTTTCAGATATGTCTTTGGGGTTCTGTTTCGTTGCTCCATCAACTGTCACAAAGCCCCCAAACACATTTAAATCCTCCCAAGATTTCTGATAAACCTGAACTCTGGCTCACACTCCACATGCTGACCTGTCCACCCCTGCGGTCAGCCTCTGCCTACATCTCCCTGTGGCCCTGTCCTCCCCTCCCCTCCTAGTATACTGGAGACAAGTACTGCCTTGGATGCTTATACAGTATGCCTCTTCCTGCTGTAAAATCTGCCCACTACCCCAAGTATGGCTGTTTCTTTCATCCTTCAAATGCCTGCTGAAATGGTCTGTCCTGGGAAAGGTCTGCCAGGTCTATGCCCTATCTCCAGGGCAGCCATGGACCACAGTGTTTCTTAGTGTTTGAACAGATGACTGACTCTCTGCATGAATGAAATGCTTGCTGTCCCTCACCTTTCCTGATAGATAGTCTGATTGCCTTTTAGAGCTTTGTTCAAATCTCTTGCTGCTTCCATCAGAACCTATCTCCACCTCTGTTAGGCTAAATCGGATTCTTACTACCCTCTATGGTGCCTAATACTGGCACTTAGGTTTTTCCTTCTTTGATCCATAATTACGTAGTTTGTGCGCCTTCCCAAGCAGATGGCAACACCCTGGAGAGGAGGTGCTGAGTCCTCCTCCTCCCTGAATTTTCACTCAACAGCACCTGACCCACACAGTGAGACATCAATAATTTGAAATTTAGTCACCAGAAGATGTGCTGTGAGCGCACTCTGTTCATGCTGGGCTGGGTTTCTGATTCTTTCTCTAGAGCTTGTAAAATACACGGTGCCCCTAGAAATTGAGTCTCTGTGCCTTGGGGGATAACTTCATTCAATTTCCTGCAGCCCAGCCACAGTGTCCTTGTTATTCTGCAGGCAGGTTTGCTTTCCTTAAATGGCGTCTTACTGCTGAAAGGAAGTAAAATGCTACAAAGGAGTCTCTGAAAATGGATTTAAAAATAAAAGAGTTGTTTTTATTAAGTGTTTAATAAGAACTTCCAGTCCCTGCCTCCCAGATCAAAAGAGGCGGGAATGGAAACCACTGTATAGAACATGAGCTTCCCATGAGAGAGATGGTATGAATTGCAAAACACATCTTCAGTTTTTATCTCTGATATTTAGCCAGAGTCTTGCAGCATGGAAGCTGCTCCCTAGGTACCTGGGACAGTGCAGTGGTGCTTTGGGGACCCAAAGACTGGTTAGAACTCTGGCAGTGCTGTTTTCAGTAGGAGGCAGGTCTGAAACAAGCACTCCCAAGAGGCTTTAAATAAATTGCAATTGTGGCCTTCCTTTTCATGGGGTAATATTCCTTCATTATAAAAAAAAAGTCATGATAAACTATACTGTTATCATTTTTTTCTCTTGGTGCTTTCCTATATTTCTAAATTTTCTGTAAGTTATAAGAAAACAAATATGTTTTCTTATTTCAAAACACTAGATAATGTATATTGCCCTCATCTGTAAATGTTGATGTTTTACACTGGTAACAAATGGCAAATATTGACAAGTCTGATAATACCAAACATTAGAGGTAATTTAGGGGCTGGGGAGCTGGCTAATTTAGGATAAGCGCTTGCCTGGCAAACACAAGGATCTGAGTTCAATCCCCAGTTCCGCAAAAATAAATAAATAAATAAATAAATAAATAAATAAATAAATAAAACATTAGAGGTAATTTGTGTCCTCAGATCTATTGTACATATATATGGCTGGTGGGCAAGCCAGTTGTCATGATCACATCAGAAGGTTGGCCTTATTTTATATAGTAGTGAAGAACCACATACCCTTTACTCCTTAGGAGTGGTAGCCAAGGGAGCCTCTTGTTCATGAACAAGAATGACCAGAGTTGTGCTATAAACAACAGCAACGTCCTGATAATGGTCTGCATGCTGTCATTGTAGTCCATGTGGAACATGAGGCATCTGTCAAACCTTATATTGAGCCCTCATATGAACCCAGAAGATGTTGCTAAATCGTAGACGTCATAGTGAAAACATGAAGTCCCTCCAAATTACCACAAAACATTCTTTTAAGAAAAACAAAAGTAAAAATATACCTTTACAAATTCAAATAGATGCAATTAAATTTGTACAGAAAGGATAACCAGGAGTGATGGTTCTGTCATGGTCCTCACCTCAGGCTGGGGGACAGGGTAGCAAGTGTGGCCTCAGTAACTAATCATTCAGGGAGGTTCCTTTCAAGATGCTGGTCTTTGAGTGGTGGTTTGTGGATGTTTATTACATTACTGAGAGTCAGGGATATAGTCAGCAGCACAGTATCTGCCTGGCAAGTGTGAAGTCATGAGTTTGAGTCCAAATACCAAAAAACAAACAAACAAAATTATTAAAATTGCAAAATAAATGAACATGAGTAGACCATGAACACGGGAAGTATGCCATGAACTAAAGATTAATATAGTCCCCTAAATAACACCCCATATAAAAGATTTTTTAAAAAGCAAAAAATTTTTTTAACAAATGAATTAAAGAAGCAAGATTAAAATTAGGACATATTTAATCCATTGATGTAAATGAGCAGGTGACAGACTGATTTAAATTGCATCTCTTCTTTAAAGTAAGTGCCTAGTCCCTGATTACCATGTCACTGTTACATCAGTAACTCATTCAAGTTGAAAGTTTACACCTATCTTTACAGTGATACTTTCTAATTCTAGCTTTTTGTTAATCTAGACTGACCACCTCATTAATCTATGCTAGTAAAGATTTTACTTTATAAGACCAGTGTAAATCATTTCCAGAACTCTGTGGATATAATATTTATAGGCCTCCCATTTCATTCTGAAGTATAGTAGTGGCACCCTGGAGATACTTTGAGTGTGTGCTCCATGCCAGAGCCGGTGCTGAGCCTGGAGAGTCACACACGAGTCCCAGCTGCCATCCTCAGCCCTACAGAAGGAGCTCATCATGTAGAGTGCGTAACAAATATGTGAATTACTACTTTACTGCAAGAGTAGTGCTGTGATGAAGGTCTGAACAAAGTATTCCGAATCTCCCTTGGCCTACATAGGGGCAAAGAAATGGTTTGAGGGGCTTCCGGAGGTGACATTGAAGCTGAACCCTGATGGGTGAGGTAGAACAGGTATTCGAGGCAGTAGTTCTTCACCAAACAAGGGCATTGAGGAAGACAGGCCCAAAGCCTTGCAGATGTTGGGTGATGTGTGCAAGGGGAAGTCATTCTGTCCCTTGCCGTAGGTTTCATAGCCTTCTGCCTCTCAGTCCTTCAGCTGCTGCCTCTATTTGGCAAACTCCAAAGTCAGGTTCCCATTCAGATGGGGTGGGGTTGCCCAGTTGAACCTCTGTGGGACATGGGATGGCCTTCCCCTTGCGAGGTGCTAGTTTCCAAAAGACAGGCACAGCTTTGTCTATGAAGCATCTCAGTTAGCTTCAGGTCTGTCGCTCTGAGTGAAAGAAGGTGATGCTGTGGGCGGGACCAGAGCACAGAAAAACATGGTGTTGGGAATAAATGGGACACAGGCAACTCTGGCCTTTTACCTCTTGTTCTTGAATTTGGGTTTCTTTCAAAAGGCTGAGAATGGAATGAGTTCAGAAGATTTGGTAAGCTTCTTAGTGTAAGCCAGCAGCTTAGTGAGGATCAGTGTAGCTGGGCTTGTGTGACCTCGGAGACAGCTCCAGTTGGGTCCTCCTTTGTGTTTATCCTGACCTTACTGTAAAGAACTCCTGAAGTCATTAGGTAAGGATTTTCCTAGCATAGCTTCTTTTATGATTTGAACCTGGTGATCAGGAGGCTTTGAAGGAGGCACCTTTCACCACCTTTAGCTTCATACTGAACTAGTCCAGTATTCCTCTGCTAATGCTATGACATATATCTGGCATCCTAGCATTCAGGTGACTGAGATGGGAGGATCACTGTGACTGAGGTTAACTCAAAAAAAATGTTTTCTAGTTGCACATGAGAGTGGGGTTATCTGGACATTGCTAGAATCAGCAGGAGACAAACAGACAGCACTGACACAGGGAGAGCTATCATAGCCTATCATAGGGCAAGGTATGAGGGCTTGGGTCCCTGAATGGCTAGGGCTGCTTGGGCCAGGGCCTGAGACCCCTCCTCCTGTGCTGTGGGACAGGAGCCAACTTTGCAAAGTCCTTGAAACTGTGACAGAGAGTGGCATTGTTGACCATCAGGCATCTCTTGTCCCAGCCCCTTTGTCCATGGTCCCAAAGCTTGGAGTGGGGTGTCTGCTAGACAAGGGCCAGAAGGAGAAGGGGCAGGATGGATTCTGACACAGGTGATCAATCTCAACGTTGCCTTTCTTGGTTCTACCCCAATTGTTGCTGTCTGTTGCCACAACCAATTGTACAAAAACTGAACTTATGAAATCTCAATATCCCTGACTTCAGATGTCCTGCCCTTCACCCTAGTAAAATTCCCTGGTCTTTTCTTTTTCATTGATTCTATACAGCTTTATTCAACAATCAATACTTAAGATGTGTAATATGTAAGTCTTAACTTATCTTGCTTTGAGAAAATAACCCAAGTTCCTTTTTGAAGTGCTTGAATTGTTTCTCATCCTTCTTGTTCTTTTATGATTTGAACCTGGTGACCAGGAGGCTTTGAAGGGAGCACCTTTAACCACCTTTAGCTTCATACTGAGCTAGTCCAGTGTTCCTCTGATAATGCTATGTAGCACCTGGAACCCCAGGGGCTTAGCGTCATGAGGTCTTGACACCTTGTCCTGAGTCTGCAGGTCTCCTGGTGTGGTTCTTCTCTTGGCTTCCTATTGGGCTTGGGTCAGCTGTGGCCAGTGGGGACTGAGGGAAAGTCTTTTTATGGCAGAAGTCAGGATGGCTAGAGACTCAGCAAAACAGGGAGGCACCCCCAAGTCTCTACTCACTTCTCATTCTCTCCCAGCCCATAGGCTGAAACATCAGGCTCAACTTTAGTGGGGGAGGGATGTGCTGTTCCCACAAGGATGGGTGAGGCTGAGGATGCTGTCTCACTTACTCTTCTCTCAATGCTGGGACAAAATATCTGACACCCAAAATGAAGGAAGGAAAGGTTTATTTAGCACACAGTTACTAGAAGTTTTTGTCTGTACTTGGCTGACTCCAAGACAGAGTGGCACATGGCAGAGAGCAACCTTTCAAGGCTGCCAAAGAGTAAGAGAAAGCAAAGGGAGGGGCTGCTGCTCAGGTAGCTAGCTAGCCTCTTTCCCCCGCCCACATTGTAATGCAAATTACCTGCCCTAGGGCAGGTGCAGCATCCACACCCACAAAAATCAAACAAAACTCCAGAAGCCTGCTCCATGGCAGCAAGAGGCTTAGGGGGAACACCTAGACACAAACCATAACAGATGCTAAAGCTCTGCCTCATGCCACCTCAGCAGGGTCCAGTAAGAGCCCTAAAGGTGTGCCCTTGCTCCCTTCAACACCAATCTGCATATCTCTCTCCTTAACACTGAAACACCCATGCACACCTTCACCCTACCCACAGTTCTCATCTTCCTCTTGCTCCAGAATTGGGGGTACAGGTTCCTATCCTGGCCAGCATCCCTATTGATTGCTAGGTTTACCTCCCTTGAATTTGAGCAGTTCCTCTCAAACTCAACAAATCCAAAATCAAACCTTTCCTGAGGTAGCACTTCAGTCAAGGCAGGCCTTTATTGACAATTATTTTGCCCATTGATTTCAGTCTTCACCTTCCCCAACCCTAAGTTCCTTAGTTTTGAATCATTTGTCCCTAAATCTTCCTATCGTTGTGGCTGTCCAATTTTTTTTTTAATGTATTTAGTACAGGATCGTAGTGATTCTCCTGTTTTCAGCCTCCCAAGCACTGGGATTATAGGTGGTCAGTCTCCATCTCTGTCTCAGTGTACCCCAGGGGCAGCGCCAGCACAGCACACTGGGGATCAAACCCTGGCCACTGCACTCTGCCTAAACAGGTGCTTTAGTCCACTGAGCTATCTGGCTGGCTCTCATTGCTGTCTATTTAATCAGTTACTAGCTCCTGCTGATCTTACCCATCCTCTCTTAGACTCACCCCATTTCTCTCACAGTGGGCCCAGCTCTCACTGGAATAGGCCTCTGCCCAGCCTGGCCTTCATGCCTCCTGCTTCCTCCTGCTGCAATGCTTCTGGCTCAGAGCTGCCGGAGACATTTACCAAAGGCTCATGATTATCCATGTGCTTGTACACATCAGGAACAGAGAATGGAGGTGACCAGCCAGGAGTGCATGTCAGGGTGGTGGCTACTGAGCCCCTCTGCTCCACACTATATGGTCCACTCTTGCTCCTGGCACCAGCCATCTGTGCCAGAGTCCCAGCTTCCCTTGCACCTTGGTATCATGAGAATTTCAGTGAGTTTGCATTTGCCACTTTCTTCTTGCTAGTGTGGGATCCCCTATGATCCATACCCCAGGGGATGGCCTTTTCTAGATGTGTTTTGCACATAGTGAAGGTAGAAGTTGTTACTCAGGTGGGTAGGATCCAAAGTAGTAGGCGGGACTGGCTCAAGTGAAAGATGACTGGTGAGAGCCTGACCCACAATGCTTTGTGTGGTCATCCCTTTTTCTACTTCCCAACCAAGATTAGAAAGGCTGGGTGCATAGTACATAGAATCCAATGAATTTGTTGGCTAGATAGAATTCTGATAATACAGATGGGAAGTCCCCAGCAGTGACTGCCTTGAAGGTGGAGGGAAGCTGCCTATGATCATGCCTTACCTCTGCATTGCCAGATCCTGGTGGTACCTAGGGTAGAAGAGGCCCTGGGGAATGCCTTTGGAACGAATGGATAAGTGAAGCAGGAAGAAAATACTTCTGGGGTCTTGAGGGGCACACCAACCACATCTCCTGAACACACAGGCAGCACCATTAATTTCATCAGTGTGACAAAACCTGATACACATGATTATGTGAGATTCATAGTTATAGCTTGTCTTCTTCTAGCCTTTTCCTACCTACTTCTCCCAAGAAGTACCATAAAAATCCATTATCCTGTGTGTTAAAAAGGTGGACTTACCCAGATCAGATGTTACTGACTGACCTTGAGCTAACATCTACATTACTCCAAGGCCAGCACACAACTCTTGGGATTCCTAGTTACACATTAGGTTAAGACTTGTTGAGGCATCAAAAGTAGTGATATGTTCTTTCCTGGCTTTGGAAAGACTTATGCTAATCCAGTGAAGAGTCTCTGCTAACAAGCAAAGAGAGACAGAATTGATTTAAGGATCTTTCCCTTAAGAAGATGTGCTGGCTGATGGAGGCAAAGTTATCTTCCCAGACACCTTCTATTTAATTCCTGTGCTCACTCTCAGTTAATTAGAGACATCATGACACTTCTTAGAGACACTTCTTTTTCTGGCAGCGCTAATGAATGTCTCCTGCATTTGGGAAGATCTGTATGTCCTTCCCACCTTGGGTTGGGCCCCAGTTTTCCTGTACTCATGCTCCCAGGTCCCAATACCAGGAGGAGCTCTTGTGTCTTTGTCTCCTGTCTTGTGGTGGCCCAAGCAACAGTGGTGCTCTTCCCTAAGACCAAAAGTCAGGGATTTGGGTCCTGGCACAGCCACAAAATATTCTGGCCAGTTCATGACTTGTAGATTGCTCAGCAGGCTAATATATATTTATAAATATATATTATGTACAATGTAGACTGATGGGATTGAAACTGCAGGTGTCACATATTGATCCTCACCTCAGGGTGAGCAACAGCCTTTCTTGCTGAAGATTAAATGGAAAGACAGAGCGATACACAGCATTAATTTTCTCCCTTCCACTAGCTACTTCAAGTCATCTCTTTTGTACACACTTGCTTCTTAATGATGTTTTTGATGCCAGGTCCCTGTGGAGGGCTTAAGAAATCTCCATTGGTTTGTTTCAAAAAACCTCTTGTAAGTATGGGTAGTTTTGCGGTTGTGAGTCTTCCCAGCTCTCAGCACCCTGTGTGTTTCCAGCCATCTCTAATTGCAGTAGATGTGGGTGGGAGTTCATTTGATAATGTTAGTCTCTCCCATTAGACTGGAAGCCCATGGAGGGTAAAGATTGAATCTGTCCAAATTACCATCAGTACAGTACCCCCAATATGACTGGCTCTCAGGGCATAGTCATTGAATGACAAATGAAGTAAGCCTACCTGCTTTCCCCATATGAGTATACTGTTTATTCATAATAATGTCAAAGCTGAAAGTCAGGGAAGCTGAAAGTCGGGGAAGGTTTTTTTGTTGTTGTTTTTTTTTTTCCCCCAGAACCGGGGATTGAACTCAGGCCCTTGCACTTGCCAGGGAAGGGCTTATTCCACTGAGCCATCTCCCCGGCCCTGAAGTTTTGCTAGAGTGTGTCAGGCTATGCACCAGGAAAAACAACAACAACAACAAAATTTCTGAAAGAGGATATATAATGAGCAAACTGGCCCCAAACTAGCACAAAGTGGAAAGGAAAAGGGGAATGTGTGTGTGTGTGTGTGTGTGTGTGTGTGTGTAAGGTTTCAAACTAGTGTATGCTAAGGATTTATTATATTTTTCTTCTCTGCTTCCACTTACTTTGGTTCAATATTGAGTTCTAAACCCTAGAGATAAAAACACAATAGTGTTTATAGTGAATAAGGACTTTGGAATATGTTCATTTTGAATGTTAGAAGTGGATAAGTTTAAAGGAAATGGAGAATTATAGTTGGAAGAAAGTTGCAAAAAAGGATGGAAGCCATTTGTCTACATTGTCTTTGTAAGTGAGTCTAGCAAGTAAAAGGCTCCATATTCTGTATTATGCTAGTCATTTTAGCTGGCAGCATCCTATGAGGTGGTGATGGTAATCCTTGCCTTACACTATACCAACACAAAGCTCAGAGCGGTTCAAAAATTGTCCGGATGTTAAGCCTGGTGCCACATACCTGTAATCACAGTACTTAAGAATTTGAGACCAGAGGATTGCCACAAGTTTAAGACCAGCCTGGGCTACCAGGATTATAAGGCGAAGCTGAACTATATAGTGAGATGCTATCTGAAAAGAGAGAGGGAGAGGAAAGGAGGAAGGAGAGAGAGGGGAAGGCAAGGGAAGGAAGAAAAGAGAAAAGGAAGAGAAATGAGGAGGGGCCAGGGAGGAGAGAGGGGAGAGGGGTGGGGACTGGAGAAGGAAAGAGAGGGGAGAAGAGGGGAGAGGAGGAGAAAGGAGGAGAGGGAAGCGGAGGGGAGAGTAAGGGAGGGAAGTGGCGGGGAGGAATTGCCCAGTCACTCACAGCTATGTAAATAATGGAAATGGAATATGAGCTTTAGAGAGTTCTCAAAATCAGAGTGCCAACTGGTCTCCTGTGTCTCTGAAATTGTAGGTACAGATTATTTTGTTTGAGGGTGAGAAAGAAACTAAAAGAAAATAATTCATTACTGCCTCACTAGACTTTTCTGTCCTTTTGGAAATTTTGGTAGTTTTCTTCTCTTCTTCTGGAAATTCCCTTTTGGTCTTGAAGTACTGAGGAATCTCCCAATTCATTGACCCCAAGAGTACAGTGGAAGAAAGAAAAATGTAGAAAACTCTGAAGAATGAAAAGCATAGAAATAGTCACTGGGCAGTCTGACACATCAATTTAAAAATCTTACTATAGTGAATTTAAAAGTAAGAACAGTTTTCACTTTAAGAAGCAGCAGTTCTTTAGATTGAAGAATTTTCTCAGAAAAATAAATCCATTACCCTGGCTGTTTCTTGAGGGAAAAAAGAGTTCATATCAAGCCACACACATGAAAAAAAAAAAAAAAAACAACTTAGCAGTCCTTGAAAATTTACCTATTTCCCATTCAAACATCTAAGTGATTGTTTAATCTCACATGCAATTCCCTGATCTCCCCCTAAATAATTGCTTTGGTGATTTTTGCTCAACATAGAAATAGGCTTGAATCTGCAGCATATATGACTTCATTTGAAAGAAAGAAGCAATTTTAAAGCAATAGAAATCTCAAGTTCAAACTGTATGTCCAGGGGAATAGAGGGGAGAAGAAAAGAGGGAAATGCAGTGTGGAATGAGGTGACTGCTCTAAGTGGGACAGTGGCACTTGTCACACAGGCATTGTGTAGGTAACAGCTGCTGGGTACCTTAGCATAAGATGCCTCGTTTAATCTTTACAGTAGCCCTTGGAAATGGGAGGGCAACCATTAGGCTCCTTTTTTATAAGACAGGGCAATTGAGCCTCAAAGACAGAAGGGTGAACAGAATCAAACCTTGAATGTGGGTGTTCCGCCTGCAGTCCCCAGTCTTTCTAGCAGACCATTTTGCTCTTAAGGGGCAGCATTGACTATGGTTATGTTATTAGAAAGATCTGCAAAGGATGAGGTAGTGTTTCTGACTATGATGGAGTTTTCCTATGTGTGAGACACATGGGTGTTGCCTGGGTCTTACAGCACTATTCATAAGAATAGAATCTGAGCTGCAGTAATGATGCTCTGAATTATTTGCTGCTGTAACACTAAGATTTACAGATAAGTTAAGCTTAAGTCTGCAGCATATGAATAACTGGCCTAGTGTGGGTACGTGGGTTCCAGGATAAATCTGAAGCTACTTAAATCAATGTGGAAGAAGAAGCAGGTGGCAAAGGGGAGATAAATAAGATGTCAGTGTGATACAGCTCTACTTTAAAGACCAGCCATGAACTATTTGGAGTTAAAATAGTGTGGACCATTGTAAAAGCATTTTCCCAAGTGAGTTAATCTTGTGTCCCCATAGTTTGAAGTCGAATATCCTTATATCTTTATTCAGAAACTGTTGACTAAGTATCCCTATAGTAGCAGGTACTGTGCTGGGCCCCGGGACAGGGGGTGGGGGATCACACTTCTGTACTCGAGGAGTTCCTAGATTGGTAGCCTTGTAGGTGTTAGCAGTAGCGACACTGGAAAATGTAAGTGGAAGCATCACATAATATCCATTGTATGAGGGGCATCATTCACCCACCCCCACAATTGCAGAGCTTTTATTTTCAGTACTGCATAGTATAGGAAATACCTTTATCAATCTAACTGTTGAGGCAATCTAATTATTAAGACACTCACCTATTCATTCAGCGAATGTTGGTTAAATGCAGATCATGTGCCTCGTTCTCTTCTGGGATTGAGGTTGCAGAGATTAACCCAATACTTCTGCTGCTCTAAGGAGCCCTTAGTCTGACAGGACAGAAAACAATAAGCAAAATGCCAATGCTGACTCTGGCACTTACAAGCAAGCAATTTAATCTTATGGAGTTTTTGTAACAGTAATACTGTACATATATAGGAAACAATATATAAATATAGAGACAGGGTTCCTAAAAAGCACAGTGGAGCCCTGTGAGTAAGAAGGCTTCGCATGATTGCCACTGTCGGTCATTATAAGAAGAGGGTTAGGATTAGATTACAAAAGGCACACAATCTTCCTGGAGAAAGTGTTGCTTAATCTGAACATGGACATGCAGTGGGTTTTGGCCAGTCCAAACCCAGGTGGAAGGGGCAGCCCAAGCTGTGGCGGGGGCTGCGTGTTGGCCATACAAAGGGAGATAAGGTACAGGAATACCTGAAATCAGAATATATGGGAAAGAAGCTTAAGAGGTGTGACGGGACCAGGCAGTGGGCAGCCAGGCAGGGGTGTGTTCGCTGTAGCAGGGTAGCAGTGCGTGCCTATATCGTCCCATGAAAGCTCAAGGTCATTTTCCCTCTTCACTTGTGGTGTCCTAGATTAATATTCCACATAGTCTGTTATTTTAAGAGAAAAAGGAACTATAGTAAAGCCTTTTTGTATGAGCTCCCTTGTATGTGGTATCTAAAACAGTGAAACTGGTAAGAGCAGAAAGTAGAATGGTGGTTCTTGGGGTGATGGAAATGGGGAGACACTAGTCAAAGGGTACAAAATTTCAGTTATATAGAATGATAAGTCAAGAGAACCAATGTACAGCATTGTGACTAAAGTTAATTATACCATATTTTATAATGAGATTTTCTAAAAGAATAGATCTTAACTAGCTTTAGCACCCCTACCGTTACACAGTCATAACATGTACACATGCCTCCACACATGCATGCATGTGCGTGCCCACACACACGCGTGCGCACACACACACACACACACACACACACCAGCATGCACACATGCAGTAACTTGGTGAGGCCGTGGATTTAAAAGTTAGCCAGTTAAAAATCATGTTGAGGATCTGCCATTAAGCAAGGAATAGTGTGTTGATGAAGAGGGGATCCTCCATTTTCAGTTCTAGAAAATTAATATGCTGGGTGATCCAGAAAATGCTATAAGAATAAATCAAGAACAAAATATGCACATTTCCTAGTAATGTCCTTGGTTGTGTTGGCAGGAAATTACCGCCCTGCAATTGTCACGCAGGAAGACGTCAAAGTCTAAGCTGTGCCTTGACATGCCGACCCCAGTCCACGCTCTTTAAAACTGCATGGCTGGACGGTGGGAGCTGCAGTCAGGACTGGACTCAAGCTCTCCTTTCATTCAGCTTCATTTTAGAATTAGAGTTGAATAGTCTTGTCATGGTGTCACTAAAAATAAATTTAAAAGAAAATGAATAAATGGCTTCCTTTTTCTGAAGGGTAGACAAGGATGTGACTTTGTCTTTAAGTACTGCAGTGGCAAGGGTGTCAAAGGAGCTCTCAGGTTCTTAGCTTAACCAGAGAAAACATGTTTTCTTAAATTATTTTGGCCTCACAGGGTATTTTCTTAAAAGAAAAATGATCACAGTTAGCATGCTGACCCTGTTGGCCGGACCATTTTATGGAGAAGAATAATGTTATTATGGCAGGGCAGCCTAGAAGGAATGTCTTTAGCCTTCTAGGGCTAAAGCCACTCGATGACCTCAGGGCGTGCCTTCAGTTGGCAGAAAAGGCAGAGTTGAGGGCTAAGTATGTAGACTGTGAACTGGGCCAAGGACCCAGTACTTTGTTCAGCACCTGGGAGGTTTTGCTTCCTTCTTTGGAAGAATCATCCCGGTGGGAAGTGTAATTATCCTAACACATACCTCTTTGGGAAGAGAACGTGTGTCCGTAATCACTGAAAGGAAATACTCTGTGTGGTAACAGTCTGTCCTGGCTGACCTAGTGAGGTTTTGCCGTGGCTGCCAAGCCACTACGCATACAAGCTGGCGGGTCTGGAATACCAGCAGCATTGTTGGTTTCTGGAGGCCGTGCGGAAAGCCACATGCTCCTGTGTATAAGGTATCAAAGTGATGCATGATGTAGCTCATTTCTGTGTGGCTCCTCACTCACTATTTAATTTTTCTTTTCGTTTAGAGAGTAAGTCTTACTTGCTCAGAGTGCCAAATTGTGCAAATAAAAGAGAAGGTGGCGAACACTCTCCCTCCCAACTCTTTCTTACTACCTGATTCTCCTCCCTGGAGTTGGCAGCAGTTTTTACAGTTTCCTGGGTGCCCTTCTGGAGATAGTCTCTTGCACTCATGTTTATGTCTGTCTCCTGGTTTCTTGAGGACAGCAGTAGTGTCTGACAGTAAAAATGTTTTGCAGCTTTAATTCTAAGCATAAGGATAATTTTGAAAGTCCGGAGTTGCTTGGGAGAGGGGTGCATTTGGCCTATTTAATAATAAAACAGAATATATGATATTTTATAATAGTAAAATATTTATATTCTTTCTCTCATTATACCCATTTTACACTAGCAAATAGGTAAAAGGCAGAGAACAGTTAAGAGTGGCAGAATTAGGCTTGAGGCGTTCTCCTGTTCCCACTCTTCTGTCCAGCATGGGGTCTTCTACACTGCTATATTTTAAATTATAAATGGAATCTGTTCTGATCTTAGAAATATTTTGCCTCCCACCTTCAATAAAGTATAGGAACAATATTGTAAACTGTTTGTAAAGAAAACCCAGACATCACAAGCTGCTATACCACTTTTTAATGCCACAACCCTTAGGAACAGATAGATTAACCCACCACAGCTGAGAAAACTGAGACACAGATGTGAGGTAAATTACCAGGACTGTACAGCATGACAGGGATGCAAGTGGAATTCAAATCCAGCTCTGTGTCCATTTCTGCCAAGCAGTGCTGCCTCCTCAGATTGCAGTTACAGATATGGTTATATTATCCCTATACTAGATACTTTGTTTACTTGAAGATCTAGCAAATATGTCAGTTTTAATTATTAGCAGCTATTAAAATATCATAAAAACTCAAGTGTTAAACTCTGTTTTAAAAATACTACAGAACATCATTTTAAAAGATAAAATTCCATCCCTGCTTTCAGTACAGAGCCATCAAGTGAAAGGCACAGAAGTAAGACAAATAAGCATCAGGGCATAAATAACATGATCGTAAAACCACACTCAGAAACAGAGTCAGAGAGATTTGAAGTAAGAGAGGCCCAGGAGGTTATTTAGAGATTCCGTCCAAGCCTGAAGTCATCCCTTTCCGTCAGATTTGTGTGTCAGCGATCCCACCAGCTTCCAAGACAGCAAACCCACAGACATGGAGTCTGAGGACATTCCTTCCACTCTTTCTGCATCTCCAGTCTCCTGAGGGGCAGCCTTGCAAACTAAGCTTAAAGTGCCCATCAATACATGTTCTTCTCTCACTCAGAGGAAAATTAATAAGCATATGTCAGTTCTTCCACTTCCATCCCCACCAACAGCACTTATCCTGCTTCTTATTCCACCAAATCTGAGCTAAAGGAAGGATAATAAACCAGATCTCTGGACGCCAGTCTCTTGCAGTCCAGTTCAACAAAGACTCTGCAGGCAGAAGACGGCTCCCTTCCCACTCCACCAAGTGTGTAGCTCCCTACATCCATGCCTACCCCTCCCTCCTGGTTCCTTTTCTTTCCATTTGTTCACATACCAGGTTCACGTGTCTGTCCCTTTGCTTTTGCTTGGGATGAAATCTTCATCCAGATGCCTTCCCACCACAGGGGCCACCACAGGGGCCACCACAGGGGCCACCACAGGGGCATGGCTACAAAGTGTGTGAAGCTGTGCTTTGCGCATGGTGCAGAGTTGACATCATCCAGAGCCGTATACCATCCCTGATGCAATGAGCAGGTGTGGTGGATGCACACTATGGCATATTATGCAGCGATGAACATTACAGTGGCTTCTTCTGAGTCAGTCCTCCCATAAATAACAATTAAAAATACTGGAAGAAAGTACCAACTACCTAATAGTACACAAAAGTCAATAAAATACACTGATACTGGAGGAGCATCAATACACAGAAGAAGGGAATGGCAGAGTGTGTTGCTCACATTTATGGCTTTTAACCTAAGATCAGAACATGGGCAGTGGCCACATTTACCATTGAATACTCCAATAGAAAGCCAAGGCTTTTCTAGTCCAGAGAACCAGATGATAGTGTGCAGGGAAACCACCACTTCTAGAAAATGAAGGAAGCATGTATGTCCTGCAGTGGAAAAAGCTAGAGAGTGGAAAAGGTAGATTGTGTGTATCGACTCAGTTTGAATCTCTGGTTGGCCCCTAAATCACAATCACATGGGATAGATTTTAGCTAAAGATTTTAAAACTACATTGAAATTTGAGTTGTCACTCTGGAAATCATCTTTCTTATTTGAATCCCATTAAGTCAAATGCCTGTTTTGAAAAAAAAGATCTTTTTTTTTGACTGAACTAGGGATTGAACTCAGACCCTTGCACTTGCCAGGGAAGTGCTTATTCTACAGAGCCATCTCCCTGGCCCTGAAAAAAAAAAAAAAAGAATCAGTACATTTTAGGTAAATGTAACAATCCACATTACAACTCTCACAGAGACTACTTTACAAAATTCTTTGACCAAGAAAGAACTGGGAAAACGTGACTTGTTTTCAAGAGGGACTACTCAGATGATGAGACAGACAAGGATTTCAAAGCAGCTATAACTGTGCTCAGTGAACTACACTCACAGGAAATAAAAATATGACAGTTAATCAGAGAATAGAAACTTCTAAAATTGATACCATGGAAGTCCCTAACACTGAAAAATATAATGTCTAAAATTAAAAATCCACTGGATGGGCTTAATAACATAATAGAAACATTAAAGGAATAAATAGACTTGAAGATAAATCAGTATGTTACCAAATATTAAAAACCAAGGTAAAATATTGAGAAAATTAAAAATAGAGCCTGTAGGAGAATATCAAATGATCTAACATGTATGTACTAAGAGTCCAGGAAGAAATATTTTGAGACAGAAAAAAAAATTTAAGAACTAATGGCCAAAGGGCAGGTCAAATAGCTCAGCAGATTAAGCACCTGCAAGCAGGCTCAGAGGCCAGGGATTCAGTCCCTGGGCCTGCACCCCGGGGTGCACTGAGACTGCAATTGAGACTAGGTGTGGTGGAGCACGCCTGTAATCCCAGCTCTTGGGAGGCTGTAAGCAGGCAGATCACTACGAGTCCAATCTAGTAGTGAGACCCCAAATACTCTGTAGACCCTTCCCTAAAAAATACAAAAAATTTTTTAAAAAATTTTTAAAGAATTAATGGCCAAAATATTCCCAAATTTGGTAAAAGATATACATTTAAAAATTCACAAAGCTCAGAGAAGCCCAAGAAGAATAAGGACAAAAAATGTTTTGGGATATCATAGCCAAACTCTTGTAAATAAAAGAAACAAAACAAGTCCTGAAACCAGTTTAAAAGCTCAACACATTACATAAAAGGGAAGAGATTCAAGCAACTGGGGATTTCTCATCAGAAAAGATGCTGGACAGATGACAGTAGAATGAAATCTTTAAAATGTTGAAAGGAAAAAATACTATCAGCTCTGCCTTTCTATAAATGGCACAGGAATCCTTCAAAAATGAAGGCAAAATAAAGACATTTTTAGATAAAAAGAAAGCTGAGGTTACTTTTCATCAGAAGAGATGCTCTATAAGAAATGTTGGAAATAGTTCTTTAAGCTGAAAGAAATTATTAGGTAGAAACCTAGATCTTCAGTAAAGAATAAAGAACATCAGAAATGAAAAGTGAAGAGGTAAAGACAAAAGACTAATTTTTCCTTATTTTTGGAAGTATATGAGTTATATAAAATACGCAAAATGTCATATCTTCCTATGGTGTTTGTAATTAAAGTCCAGTTAGACTGGCTAAGAATGAGGAGCTAAAACATGAATTACAATAGTAATGGTTAAAATAAGCATTATTGCTGCAGATCTTAGGGTATTAAAAGCAACTTTGTACTAATAAATTCTACATCTAGAATGAAATAAAAAAGGAAATTTTTGTTTTATTAAAACTAATACTAAATTAAATAAAATATTATTAATAGCTTTAAATCTATTAAGGAAATTAAATTCATTATGGAAAATCTTTCAATGTCCAGGCACATAGACATACCGCTATAATTCCAGCTACTTGGTAAGCTGAGCCAAAAGGATTGCATGTTTGAGGCAAGCCTGGGCAGTTTAGCAAGACCCTGTTTCAAGATTTTAAAAGAGTGAGGGAGACTGAGATGTTGTTCAGTAGTACAATTCTCCTTGGTTTGATACCCAGTACTACAAAACAAACAAAAACATTCAGCAACAAACTCATTTAAAGCCTGAGTGGTTTTCTTAATGAATTCTATCAAGCATTTTTTAAACCAACAATTTTATACAAACTCTCTCAAAGAAAGAGAGTATAGTATGAAGCCAAAACAACTTTAATCCTAGTGCCAAAATCTAAGACCAATATTAGGGTGATAAAGAAAATTATAGAGCAAATCCCTCTGAACACAGGTGCCAAAATATTTAGCACATTGTAGCGTATTGAATGTACCATTAGTAAGTAGGCTTATAGTAAGAATACAGGGCTGATTTAGCATTGAAAGCCAGTCATTGTACTTTGCTATGTTGCTGAGTATTGGAAGACTCCATACTGTTAGAGTTTCATGTCTTCCTAAAGTGACTTTTTGACTCAAAAAGATATTAATCATAATCTCCAAATTGATAAGCTGATTCTAAAATCATATGGAAATGCAAAGGACCTAGAGCAGAGGCTTATACTCTAAGGACTGTGGCCCAGCTACTGTCCTGTAAATCAACTTTTATTGGAATAGCCATACCCATGTGTATACATATGGCTACTTTCATGGTATAGCAACACTGGTTGTGAGTAGTTATGACAGGCACTGTATGGATTGCAAGCCTAAAAATATTTCCATCTGGCCTTTCGTTTAAAAGAAAAGAAAAGAAAAGAAAAGATTACTGACCCTGACCCAGAATATCCAAAGAAATACTAAAAAACAAAAATGGTCATTAAGACAATTTGTTGTATGTGAGGTATGACAGAAAACTACAGTGAATGCTTGAATTTAAAAAAAATTACAATTAAGGACACATTGTCATTAACCCCATCTAAATACTTCGCCTACACTTCAAGCACACCTACTCCATTGCTCGTGCCACTTTTTGAAGCAGTTCTAGAAGTCTCCTTTTGTGTTGCCATCAGTTGTGCTCTTGTGGCTCCCTCAATGTCTTGAATGGATTCAAAACAATTACCTTTCATAGTCATTTTGACTTTGGTGAAGTGCCAGAGCCGCAGTACCAGACGTGGTGCCAGTGCAGACAAGGACACATGTGGTGTTTTTCCAGTCCTACCTTTCTGTTGGCTGGCCCTCAGCAGAGCAGCATTCACCATATTTATTTATTTGATTGTTTGTTTGTTTTGGTGGAACCAGGGATTGAACTCAGGCCCTTGCACTTGCCAGGGAAGCACTTATTCCACTGAGCCATCTCCCCGGCCCCATCACCATATGTTTTAATGTGTCTCATAAAGACAGTCACAGAAGAAGACTTCCAGAACTGCTTCAGAAAGTAGCAAAAATAGTAAGTGTGCTTATTTTTTTAATTTAATTTAATTAATTTATTTATTTGGCTGGCTCAGGCTGTCTTAACAACGGGTCAAGGTATCAAACCGCGGTCTGAACTGAGTTTGCCCCAGCAGGCACTAAAACAACTGAGCCAACCCACAAGCCCAAATAAGTGTGTTTAAAACAAGGGGAGTATTCTGAGGAAGATAGATGGCAGTCTTTCTTTTATTATAGTAAATTTTTAAAGTTTAAATATTCACCATATGTTTTGATTACCCTTAGAAGTATTGATGAGTAGATCCAGGGAGCAGAATAGAGGTCCCAGAAATCAACCCAAACTTAATAAAGCTGTTTGGGTTTTTTGACAGAGATAACAAACAAATGCATAGTGGAAAGGAAAGTCCTTTTAACAAATGATGCTAAACTATCTCAATGGAAAAATGAACCTGGATCCTCACCTCATACCAAATTGAAATCAAGAGGGATCGTTAATATATAGCTGAAAATAGAGATCTTTCTGATGTAGGGGTTATAGAAAACAATCATAAATGAAAAGGTTATAAGTTAAGCTTCATCACAGCCAAGCATGTTTATAAAAAGACATCATGAAAAAATGAATAAATAAGTCACATGTCATATATCTGATGTAGGACTTGGACCCAGAACATGTAAAGAACTCCTACTTTCAATAATAAAATAGCAATCCAGTTGTACAGACATCTCATTAAAAAAAAATTCTCTGATGGCAATGTATATATCAAAAATATTTAATATCATTAGCCATTGAGCAAATGCAATTTAAACTACAAGAAGACTGTACTACATTCCCAGCAGAGGCGATAAAATTTTCAAACTGACAACACAAATGTTGGTGAAGATATAGACCAACTGTGTTATTGGCATGATTGTAAACATATAATCACTCAGGAAAGCATCCAGACAGCTTTTAGTTTATACCAACACTATGGGGTTGGGATTTCACTCTGAGGTGTTTACTCAAGAGAAATGAAATCCACGTTCACAAAAAGACATCTACACAAAGGTTATTAGTAGGTTTATTTGTAGTGCCCAAACTAGATAACAGCTGGAATGTGTCTCAGCCGAATGATTAGGCAAACAGCACTGTAATCACAAAACAGAATGGTCTTCTGCAATAAAAAGTAATGAAATACAAACAACAACTTGGAGTAATCTCAGAAATGCTATGCTTAGGAAAGGAAGTTTACAGAGAAGAGTATATGCTGTAGGCTTTCATTTATATGAGTTCCTCTAATAATCTCTGGTGGAAAAAAAAAAACCAAATTACTTGTAGGATAGGAACAAAAGTTGACTGGGAAGGGTTAAAAAGGAACTTTCTAGGGTGAAAATAATGTTTTATTCCTTGATAGGGTTTATGAACACCAGTGCTGCCTTTGTCAAAACTCAGTGCACTTTAAGATTTGTGCAGTTAATTTTGTGCGATTATTTTTATTGTATATGTTTTATATTAAAGTCTATAAACAAATATTGCACTGTAGCTAATAATATGCCTTCTGAAGTATTTAGGGGAACTTTAGTTGAAGTATGTAATTTACTTTGAACTGCATCCAAATACAAAATGAATAATGGAAAGAAGGGGAAATAGTTGGATAGATATGCAGTAACAAATTTTATTAAAATGCCAATGACAGAATTAAGGCACTGGATATGTAGGTATTCATTACAAAAGTATTTGCATTTTTCTATAGGCTCAATATTTTTGTTATAAAATATTGGGAAAATATACAAAATGGCATGGCCAGGTGAATCCTAAACATACAGAAATAGTTGAAAAATAAGAAAGCAAATGAACTATATAATATATACATTATTAAAATACCTATGCACAGATTTGAGGGGAGAAATTTAGGAAAAATGATACACAGTATGTATATGAGAATAGTTTCCAAAGAGCAAAAGACATGTGAGTGGGGCCAAGGGATGACAAAGAGGAGTAACAGATGGGTGTTAGGTAGATGGACCTTCCATGGACTAGTGAAGACAATGAGGAGACAAGAGAGGGGCTAGGGTAAGTCCATGGAAAACTGTTAAGCATCCTGTCAGATCTAGGGCCCACAAGTTACTAGTTATATCATTTGGGACAAGTTTTTTTTTAGCTATTTATTTATTTATTTATCTATTTGGTACAGAGTCTCCCTATGCAGCTTGAACTCATAATGGTCCTCCTGTGTCAGTCACTGGGATTACACCCAGCGCTGGGATTACAGGTGTGCACCACCAGGCCCAGTTTCAGTAGCCAACATGGTATGCCCACATGGCATGTGGTACCTGGGGTTGAACCCAGGTCCTCATGCTTGCTTAGACTTCTGAACTGTCTCCCCATCTCTGAGGCAAGTTGGTGATCATCCTTCAGATTCTCCTTTCTCATCTGCAAAATTGGGATTATCATCTCAACCTCATGTAGTGGGTGTAATTCTTAAACAAGCTCATGTCCAGGAACCCCCAGCCCTTACCTATGATATTCATGCAGTAAATGTTCACTCTTCTTTCTTCCTACTTATCTAAATCCCCAGAAACCATCAAGAGACTTGCCTTGTCCAACTTCATAATACCATAATTCTTTTTGTGTTCTTCAAGGACCTTTATCCCTGGTGGATCACCACTCTATCGCACTGTCTCACATTTTTAGAAGTCTTCTTTTGAGTGTATCCATCTGGTCTTTTCTACCAGCTATTCTGGAGTGTTGTTGTTGACTGATGGCTCTTGAAATATAGTCTATGTCAATCATTATTTTGTCTCTACATGGAAAGGGATCAGCAAGTATTGAGTGAATGAGCAAAAGAATAAACATTCCCTGTGTTTTACTGTGCTTCCCACTCGGCACTGCCTAATAAACACATTGACATATGCTGCTTTTCCCTACCCCTTTAATACTTCCACACTTATTCAGACAACCTGATGCAATGGTAAGAGTCCAACCCAGTCCAAACACATTGGACTCAAAGACAGGAATCCTTTTTACTATAGATACTCTTTCATGTATTCTGTTAAACTATGAGTAACATTTAAGAGCTGAAATTGATTTGAGATCTTATGTGATCAAACCCAGGAATGCTAAAAGTTAGATTAAAGAATCTGGATATTCAAAGCCAGTTGCAATTAGTAAGGCATCTTGCTTTCACAGAGGAGGTACAGAGTAAGCAGAGTTTATTGGTGGGGAGAGATGTGGGTTATCTAAAGAGAGGGCAGAACATTCCAAGGGTGTAGAGTGACACATGAGCTGGGGATTGAGGATGGCAGCAGATCTGTGCTGGCAGGGAGCCCCTCTGGGGAGCTGGCTGCTCAATAGGACATCACGTTATGTAAAGGGGACAAGATGATGAGTGGACGGGTGGGAAGCTGACAGCATTCCCCTCTGTTCTCTCCTTTGTAACACCTATATCTCATGCCTAGTTTGCTCCTGACCTCCTTTTATCTGGGCCAGAGATATGGCTCAAATGCTGACTTCAAGATGAAATCCAAATGACACATTTGGAACCCCACACTTCAGTCTGGAAATGGTTTTGCATTGTGCATGCTGCACACATAGTGGCCCGTTGAGACTGCTCCAAACCCAAGAGGGATCTCGCTACAGCCTCGGCTTGATATTTACTTGTCTTAAAATTAAACCAAGGTACTCATTAGAAGGCCTCATTTCAGCAAGCAGTCTGCCACACATAGGGCCGCTGCTCTGCAGTCACCACGGCGCTCCCTTAGGTCCCCTCCATCATTCCCCCTCCATTGCTGCCTTTGCCACATTGCTGGGTCCTGAAAAGCAGCTGCAGGAAGCCAGCCTCCTCATTTTCTCTCTGGCAGGGCCAGACACCAGCATATGCACCCTTTCTCTCCCTAACCAGGTTCCCATTTTGTTTTCCTAACCCACCTCAGCTCTTTGACTTGGAGAATGTATGGAGGTTTATTTAAGCCATCCTCTGGCTAACAAGCACAAAGGTTCATTTATATATCAAAGAAGAATTTTTTTATGATATAAACAGCTTTTTCATTAAAGGTAAAAGTTTGTATTTGCAGTGCTTTTTCACAATTAATGTGATCTTGGCTGTTGTTTGTGAATTGTTTATTGGTACATTTTAGGTATACATATGATCACATTCATCATAGGAAATTTGTAGCTGTACATGAGATAGCTTGGTTCTCCCCTCCCCCACTCCTCTACTATCCCTTCAATCCCTATTCCCCTCCTTATTTAAAAAGCTTAGTTTCCATTTTTCCCTTCTTTTCTCATTTTTTCAAAGAACGTTTCATCTGTTCTTTAAAAGTCTAAAATCAGAAATGTCCCACAGCAAGTAGTTCATTTTGCCCTAACAAGTACCAAGGTACATATTTTCTAGGTAAACACTGTATATACAGAATGACTTGCTTTTTTCTTTGGAATTTTTTGGCTTGTCCTTCCTTTTCTGTAATTACTGAAAAGGAAAAGAGCAATACACTGCCCCAGAAACTACTTGTCCAGGTTCCAGGGCCCCTGGGATACATGCAGTCAGGGTTAAGTAGGAAGCGGGTGTAGCTCAGGGTTCTAGGGACTCTGCTTAATGGCCAACAGCATTTCTTAATTTGGCATTGCTTCACAGTTTATGCAATAAAATAACTGCCGAAGTCTAAGCTACTTTTACCTTTTGTCTCTGAATTTGAGTTCTGCATCCTGAGTCCTAATGATGCAGTTATTGCATTTTGTTGCTTCTCGTGTTGCAAATACTGTAGCAAATCATAGATGCAAAGGTCTCCAACCTATCTTGAATGGAAACTACTTTTAAATTTGGTTTCTAACAGCGACCACTCACTTATGTTTCTTTAAGGTTAAAAAATGCGGACCACTAGCAGAATAATTTGGACCCATGTAGATTCAGTACCTGCCGGTTGAGAAAAGGCAGGCTATCCCTGGATCTAGAGGGTGGATAGGCACAACCGCTGCCTCCTGGGCTGCGCTGAGCCCTAGCTTTCCAGCCTGACAAAGCAGAAGCCATTTCATTCCTTGCATTTCTCTGTGGCCGTCATGCTGATACATTTGCTGAGCTATGTAGACCGTCTCTGCAGCACCAACAGCTTTTATCCTGTTCCCACTCCACTGTAAACCCAGAAACAAATATTTAACCGGCTGTAGAGAGCCATCCACATGAGTGCTCTCCCTCTGGGGGTCTGCTGCACACAGCGCCTGGCTGGTCCTTTCACGTCGCACAGGACATATAATATATTTACATCTCGTGTAACCATAGAAACCTGTTGTGTCAGGGAAGACTTTATGATTTTGCTCCTCTCCAGAAAGAGATGAATAAAGCCACAGCGCAACCTGCCACCTCTTATTTAGTTACTTTGTAATCATTTAGCAATTAAGGTTGCAGAACATATTTACTATAATTTTCACATCTGTAGACATTTTATAAAGCACTGAATATATATAAGGAAATAAAAACACTCGAGACATTATTTTAGAAGCCCCGTAGCCAAATCAAATTTTTTTGGATTTCCTACACACTCCATACCTTATTATTCATTCTTGAGAATGGTTAGTCTTTTCAGTGGCAGCATTTTCTTCAAGGATCGCTGAAATGAGGGACACACACCGGTTTGGGAGCTGGGAAGGGTTAGCTACAGACCTGTTTAGATCTGGCTCTTCTGCTTACTGTTGGAGCCTCTGGGTCAAGTGACTCTCACATAGCTTTAAACAAAAAATCTATGAAATGGGAACGATGATGAGGTCATTGCAAGGAAGGCAATAACTTAGGAGAAGGCCTAGCACGCTATAGGGGTTACTATATGACACTGTTACCATTGTCTCATTTTTCATTTTCATGTTTTTTTTTAAATGCGGAATACACTATAAGTACATCCTAATGCCGGAAAAAGCTTGTTTTGTTTAGCACATATATGGCGCTTCATACTTATCAAAGGCTTCACAAATATTTATTAATTATAAAACCCCCAAGGGAGCTGAGGAATACAAATTCCATCTCTTTTCCAATTAATTCTGCACCTTTCCATTTGGCAAATACATATGTTTCCAGGCTTTTAATAGAGCAAGGAACCCCCTTGGCTCTTTTGTCTATGCCTTGGATTGTTTAAAGGAATTATCCACGATGTCGGGTAGTCTCTGGTTTAGCTGCTGGATGACTTGGGCGACCCCTGCTGGCTAGCTGCAAAATCAGGCTCGCCTGCCAAGCCAAAAGCCGTGGCCTCACTCCCAGGCCCCATGTACACTACACTCTCCTTATGCTGTTTGGACTATGGGTGGTAGGGTATAATCACGGCTGTGAAGGCATGGAGTTTACTCTTATTGTTATTATTTTCTTTATTATTGTTATTTAAATGGAAGTATTAGAATGCAGGGGAAATTTCCCACTAGCTAATAACCATTTAAGTTGCGTTTGGGGGCTTTCAGGACTTGACAACAGCTTTTCAAAATCTCGGGCTGTTAAACCCCCTACCGGGTTAATGTGGCAGAAAAAGACAAGAACGACACAAGCCAGAGGCTTTTTGTACGTGCTGTATCTTGAGCATCTGGAAGAGAGAAAGAGAAACAGATCCTTTCAGAAAATCCAATTAGAGTGAGAAGGAAATATGCTTGAGAGAGAGAAACAGGTTCTCCCCAGAGGTAAAAGACTTTGATATTAACAAAGGAAAACCCCGTATTACTTTGACTTGCTTCAGAAAACCAGTGTCTCTGGATATCTTCACAGGAAGCAAATGCTGCAAAAAAAATGGAATTGTTTCCACCCAAAGTTCAGTTTAGACAATAGCAGATAAGACCATTCAAAAAAAATGCCACGGGTGTGGGGGTGCTGAGGCTTTCTGTGATTCTTCTAAAGGTATAGGAGTCGCAGTCTCCCTCTGACTCATTGCCCAGTTATAAATGGTCTTTAGAGCAATTTTAGAAGTCATCCCTTGCTTTAGGGACTACATCCTCTAGGAGAAGTAGCCTCCCTTGCCTGAGTGTGCCTAGCATTTGGACACACGTTGACTCTCTCATTAAGTGCTCTTATTATCTATACCAAATAGACTTGGTTTAGCAGCTTTTGCTGACAATATTTGTATAGAAATTGTAACTGTATGCAATTTACCTAGGGTTAGAAGATTATAAATAAAGCGTTTGCACCCCTTCCAGTTTTCCTCATTAAGGGGCTCACAGTGCATTAGAATATGCATTCTCATTATGACACATTGCAGCTTGTTGGATTTAGAGCAGCTCTGAGGGGGGCAGTCTCACAGCCCTCCGTGGAGGTCTAGCTGTAGGACTCCCATTATAAGCAGGCACAGTAAGAAACGTGCTATAATATTCTCATTATCCTCAACCCTCATTTCTTTTCCATTTATTAAAGGGGTCATTCAGCTTTTTAATATAACTCACATTAGTGCAATTGGAGGAGACAGACGTCTTTATGCACTCACTCAGGCTAGGCTTCCCCTAACAACTGGTGAGAGGCAGCCCTGTCTTCCACCCCCTGCCCTCGATGTGTGAAGCACCTAAGCAAAATGGGCCATGTGTAGCACATCTGCACATGTTCCTCCCTGAGGCCTTCTTGGTTCTTAGTGGACAAGGGAAATGGACTTCACGGTGATCTTCAAAGATCAATGAATTGAACGAAAGTGAAAAGCACACAGAGTGTGTGGGAGCTGCCGTGTGGCTGCTCCTGCTGCCGAGAGAGCCAAGGTGAAGCAGGGGCCTCTGTGTACCTTGAGCTTTCCAGCCCCTGCTGCCCTTAGGACCTGCAGTCCAGCATCAGCTTCTGAGCCTCAGAGGCCAGGAGGCCTGGGAGGCACAGACCTCGATGCAGCTTCGTCCACTCCAGCCTTGCTGCTGCTCATGCCCCTGGAGCCTCGAACGGGTGCCAAAGTCCTTAGCGTCTGCCTTTAGACATTGTCAGCAAAGATAAGACCTACTTACTGGCTGTGCTATAGGGTGAGTGATAATGCGAGAGGAGGACCCTGGCACTCAGGGATGACTTGAGTTGCTGTTAATCTCAATTTTGTTGCCCTTTGGGTTTGGAATTAGGTGCCCTAAAGATCAGAATGGGTACCTTATCATAGATGCTCAGTAGAAGGACCCAGAGCTGCCTGCCTGATACAGTTCCTGTCCTCCATAGCCCCTCCATGTGTATGTGCTCCCTCCACATAAGACCCCTGACATGTGTTCTCCCTGCCCCTCACCCCACACAGTGCCCTCTGCCTCATAGATAAGCACTTGCTGCTCCACATCATGCTTGCACAGTATGCATGTGACCCTTGATGAGGTGGAACAAGACCATTATGAGCTCTTAGGCAATCCCCATTCAAGACGGGCAAAGGAAAAACCAAGTGGCATGGATTTGGAGCCAGCTAGGTCTAAGTTTTGGTGTTTTCTAGTGCTCTAGTCTAGAGACTGACCCCAAATGAACTGTGCTAAAACATATTGCCCTTTCAGTAATCCACCTTTTCTCTGGTCACCTCACAGGAAGAAAGTACTAGACTTCCAGAAAGGACATGAAAGAAAAGCTTCTTAAAATTACTGTAAAAGGACTCACGAGATAGCTTAGCAGACTAAGCACCTGCTTAGGCAAGCACAGGGAACAGGTTCGATCCTCAGCACCACAAGCCACGACAGCCACACCCCTAGGTGTGCTGAGCCAGCCACTGAGTCTGGGCAAGGTGGCATATGTCTGTAATCCCATCTCTGGGAGATGGGAGAGCACATGCACGCCATCCTTCTGCAGCCTGTCCACGTGGGGTGATCAAGAACACAGTTTATTTAAATTCTTAAAATTTATTGCTATAAAAGACATTGCCATTAAGCCCCTTATAAATATTGCCCCTCACTTCACATGTGCATCACTCTTGCTACCTTCTGAAGCAGTTCTTGAGGTCTTCTTTTGTGAGTGTCCTTTGATGTACTTTTGTGGCTGCCACAATGTCCTGAATTAATTCAAAACAGTTACCTTTCCTGGTCATTTCAATTTTGGGCAAGAGCCAGCAACTTCAGAGTGATAGAGCTGGTGAGCAAGGTGAGTGAAGACATGCTGCGATGTTCTCGCGAGCCCGCCTTTCTGTTGGCTGGCACTCAGCCACGGCTTTCACTGCCTTTTTTTGAAATCACACCTGGTAAAGACTCACGAAAGAGGACTTCCAGAAGTGCTTCAACTGATTTATATAATTTAGCACTGATTTCTTTATGTATTCAAAAACTGATAGGAGAACTTATGAAATTATCTTGTCATTCTTAAACATTGCCCTGGTAAATGAAAGATTACAAAAAATTAGAGGCAATAATGATAGAGCAAGTGTGTTTAAAGCGCACAGGGAGGTATTCTTGAGAGGATTAATGGCAATGTGTATTTTACTGTAATAAACATTTTAAAATTTAAACATTTACAACATTTGCCATATGTTTCAATCATCCCTTGCATTCACAGAATTTGGAAAGGGAAATGGCAAGGCCACTGGTTGCCAATCAGGTTGTGGTTCCACACTGGGCACTCTGCTGACATTTGTCATCAGTCCTATATAGTAATTACCCCATTTTACACTTAAGGAAGATGTGTTTGCTTGTCCTCAGTCCCATAGGAAGTGTCCCATAGAAGGAATGGGATTCAACCCTCCATCTCTCACTCTCCAAGGGCTTTGGCTCTTGCTAACATGACACAGCATTCATATTAGTTGAAGTAGGCTTTTACCAATGTTACTGAGTCAAATCTATGTAGAAGGGAGTTTGAAAACCACATTATCAGTGGAGAACTCTGTTGTCAACAACTCTGTTCCCCAGCCAAGAAGGCTGCCCTCAGAAATAGCTGTGCCTTCAGCCAAAAACTCTTCCTCTGCGAAGATTTCAAAAATAAGACCCCAAGTAATGAGGCCTTCTGATCAATTACACTCTTCTGTGTTCGCATACACAGGCCATCATACTAGCGGAAGGGAAACCTTCTCATTTGTCTGATCACTGTGTTTACTGCAAGAAGAAAAGCTAGGAAAAGACCCTGTGTTCCTCCTCCTCCTCCTCCTAACACTTAAGTACAGGCTGGATAATTTCAGGCCATGAGATAAACTGGAAACTCACAAAGCACTTCAGAATTAAATACGCAAGTGCTCTGGATGTCAAAGACTGGAACCTTTTTTTTTTTTTCTTTTAAATCAGATGATTTCTTAAGAAACCATTTCTGGAGAAAACTTTTATTCTTTTAGCAGCTTAACAGTCAAAGCACACTTGAAAATTTATTGATCATTCATGTGTATGATCACGCACGTGTATGTAGATTCCTGGTAGATAAATGTAATCATTTGCCTTCAGACCAACAAAAGGCTTGTACTATAAATAACTGTAAGATAATAGTATGGATTACAGTCTTGAGAGGATACAGAGAAAAGCAATGTCTAGAGTGAAACATAGGAGCAAAGAATTAAATCTAGTTTTATCCAAATACAACCTTTTCCAGATAGAGAAGTGAATGTGTAATAGTGACTGGACTTCGGATAAACAACCACTATCATCACCTGAACAGTGTCAGCAGTGAGCACAGGAGGGTCATGCTGATAGCAGAGTTTACACCTGTGGGCTTGACCTTTGTCTTTGCTTGCTGCGCCATATTCCATGTGAATGTGAAATCTGGACTTGACACGAGTGGACTACCTGGAAGAATTTGCTAAGGCAGGCAGCCGTCAGCTTGTCCCTGCCCTCGTGAGAGACTGCAGCACATCTTCCTCTGCATAGACCCACACTCTTGCTACTTGCTGGCTCTCTGTGTGACTATGTTTGAGCAACACCACTGGGGAGCTGCGGCAGTGGCTCAGAACGGCAAAGCTGCAAATCTCTGAGGACATGTTCCACCTCCTACCCCACCCCAACAATCCTCATGAAAGTGTATTTAAACCAGACAGAGAGACTTCTAATAAGGTCATGGGGTGACATAGCTCCAGCACAAGCTTGTGCAAAAGAAGAAAACTGCATGGCCCCTGGGCTGTGTGAGGCGGGCTTAGCTACTTAGCTTCGTAGCCACTTCCCTTTGGCACCTGCAGAATGGCATTAGAGGTACAAAATGTACTCTGCTCCTAGGCCCAGCATCCCACCTACAAAGTCCACCTTGGCAAGCCACTTCTAGCTCTCCTTAAATCCCAGTACTCACATACTGGGGAAAGGAGCCAGACCTGCCAAGCTTAGGACAGGAGTCCATCTCTAGTTCAGTAAGCAATGAGGTATAAATACAGTGCTTGGAACCTGTGACCCAGGAGATCAGAGAGGCAATTTCCAAGATGAGAATCTTTATGATCAGCTATCTACTGTCTACACCACCTCTTTCCATCCCATCATGTAGTCTGTTTCCTGCCCTAAAGACATCACTCGTCTGTTTCTTTGGCTCTTCTATTGGGACAACTAATGGAGTAGGGCACTTCCCCTCTTTTTCTTGCTGTCTCTAAAAGTAAGTCCCGGGCTTGTTTCATTTCATAGTCATTATAATGTTGACTATGAAAAACAAGATGAACTGGTAAGTAATTCACATGGGAAAGATTAAAAGGAAATTCAGAAATCTTGAATCCCCGGAATCTCATGTCTATATTTTTAGACACTGCCAAATAACATCTGGGTGAAATGATACCTTTCCACTACTGACAGGCTGGCTGTGCACAGTCCATGGAGGCCCATGGTCTTCGTCCTCTGAACATGTCATACCTCCAAGATGTTCTCTGCTTCCTGGTGTGGATCTCTCAGTCCAGGGTGCTGTTCAGTCAAACTCAGCCTTTGGAATCAGGGGCTTCTCAGTGATTGTGCACAGTGTCAACAACAACAACAACAACAAAATAGCTTTTCTTCCTCAAGTTTCACCATCTTTAAAGAGAGCTTTGCTGCCTTGGATGGCTCCCACCTGGCATGGGCTTATGGGGTAGCCCCCACCCTGCCCTGCACATGGGAAGCTTCTTGCCCATGGTTTCCAGCCTGAGGGTTGCAAGAGCTGATCTTTGGCAAATAACTGGTCATCAGTGCAAGTGGATCCTGGAGGTGAAGGTGAGGGGATGAAGAAGGACTGGGTTAACAGAGTAGTGCAAGACATGAAGTGTGCTGGTGTGCAGATTTAGCCACAGCTGTCAGAGGGATGACAGAGGGTGTGTAGTTGAAGAGCTCAGAAGGCCACCCTTGCAAATGGAAATCCTCACTGGAGCTTCTTGCCAAGCCCTGTCCCCAGGACATGGCTCTCTGGGCCCTGACTCATGGCTGTTTTCATCTCTCTGGGGAAAGCTGCATGTGAACAGCGCTTAGAGTCTGCCTTTTGTGCTGATAGGATTTATAGTCCCCAGAGCACTCAGGCTGCACATCTTGAAGGGTCCCTGAAACTGATGGCAGCAGGGCCTGCAGGCACTGTCAAGACAGCTGCCAGCTCCTATGCTCTGTTCTTCCCTCCAGGACTCCTCCCAGCACTCACCAGATGCACACCTTGCTGTCTTCACTTTGGCCACCTTGTGCTGACTTTAGCCTTTTGCCCTCCCTTCCCGCCATGTCACTCTAAGCCCCTGCCTCTGCCTGACCCAAGGCTAGGGACAGGTTGGGGTCCAGTTCTGGCTGAGGAGCAAGTGCTAGGCCAGGGGCCTAGAGCAAGAACAAGATAGTCCTCTATCTCCTGCAAGGTTCCAGGAGTCAAAGTATGAGCCAAGATCCTTAGACCTTAAAAAGCACGAGGGAGCTGGGTGTGATGGCACATGCCTATAATCCCAGCACTTAGGAGACTGAGACAGGATGATTGTTGTGAGCAGCCTGGGCTACAAAATGAGCTCAAGGCCAGTCTGAACTGCATAGCAAGACATTGTTAAAAAAAGAAAGAAAGAAAGAAAGAAAGAAAGAAAGAAAGCCAGCCACAAGGGCGTTGAGGGTGTAGCTCAGTGGTAGTAGGCTTGCCTAGCATGCACAAGTCCCTGAGTTCAATCCCCAGTACAAAAAGAAAAAAAAAAAAAAAGGCAGAAGGAACAGGGAAATTGAATACAGTTATGAAGTCCAGGGTTATGGCAGTTATCCAGGGCTGAGGGTGCAGAACTGTCTAGACCAGAATAAGCCAAATGGAGAGAAAAGAGTAACAGGGTCTTAGCGCCTCATATATGCCTACCTTACCAAGACTGGCAGCTAGAGCCAGTTGCCTATTTGTGCTCCTCCTGCCCTGCCATCCCCTCTGTCCCTTGAAGCCTTTGGGATTCTTCCCTGACAAACTATGTCACCATTTTTTTTTTCTGCAGAGTACCCCTTCTCTAATAATCCTTCTGTTTCAGATCATAGCCCTTAGAAGGGTGACCAAAATCAGGCCACAAGACTAAGTGCCCTGCTTGTATCTCTTTGCCTGTTCATATATTCATTCTTTCTTCCTCTCCCACTCTCATTGATCCCTGCATATTGCCTACATGTGCTGTGGGGACAAGCATGCCCACCCAGCACCTTCCCTGAGCCCCTCAGTTCAGGCTGTGCACATGAAGTCACCCCAATTCCAGCTAAGGGCCTGGCACATGCAGGCTGAATAACAGATGTTCTTTTTTTAATGTATTTGGGAAAGGGTCTCACTACACAGCTCAGACTCATAGTGATCCTCCTGTTTTTAGCCTCCCCAGCGCTGGGATTACATGTGTGTGCCTCCATGCCCAGTCTCAGTGGCTGGTTCAGCACACCCAGGGGTGGGACTGGTGCAGAATGTGGTACTGGGATCAAACCTGGCTCTCTGCTTGCCTAAGCAGGTGCTTAGTCCACTGAGCTATCTTGCCGGCCCCAGGTGTTCTTGATGGTAGTGACCAAAGGTGTAACTAACTTTTTATTTTCTTTCAGGATTCCATCATGGCAGAATTTATTTTATGTTTTTAAGCTAAGAGTATCAAACAAAAATTTGAAACCATGTGGTCATTGGAATAGGGATAGTTTAATATGAAAAATTGTTAATTGTAGGAGAGAATAAAGCACAAAGGGATTAGCTAGCAAGAAGTGAACTCTAAGAATCATTCTAGACAGCAAGTGCCTGGAAGGCAGGTGTAACAAGACTCACCTGTTTAGCCCCACCATATCACTTAGGAATCACTGCTGAGACAAAGAGAATCAAATCAAGTCTATGGGGGGCTATGCTAGGTGTACTGTGGCATCTCTGGGGAGTCGCCAGGAGGGTGGGTACCAGGAGGGTCAGGAATAGGAGGACTGGTGGCCAGCACTCTTGGGACCCTGCCACACAGACAAGGCTTGTTTTGTAAATTGGAGGTTCCTTTATCTGTGACATCGCATGTTTGTTTTCCCCTTCAGCGTTAATACTTGGAAGGGTCAGGAGAGAGGAAACAACCCCATTAAGCATGAGCTTCTGAGGGCTCAGTCTGTGGCTGACAGCTAGAGTGGAACTTGAGATAATGGAGCTGATACCGATCCCAGCCAATTCTTCTCTCCTTCGCAGAGTGCTGAATGACAAGCAGATTTCTCAGCTCCAAGCAAGCAGTTGCGTTCGGGTGATAAATGCATCCCTGGACAGAGGAGCTCGTTTAGTGATATTTACCAGGGTCTCTGCGAATGGCTCTCAACTCCCAAAGGGGCATTACACACCTTAGCCTCCTCACCTGTTCCGGACCTTCCTTACTCGACAACATGACGCAGGTCCTGGTGATTTGCTTAGCTGCTTAAAGTTTCCTCCTCTCAGCCCTCCAAACCCCCATTACCCCGTAGCAGAAGGAAGTGTGAAGTATGGGCCTTGAAAGAGGCAGGGACATGAACAGTCACTTGCCACAGACCTGAGCTGGCCTCAGACCTGTGCTCTCAGGCCGGAGCAGGGGCCTCAGTTTCTCAGAACCTCTCTTGGATTCATGGGGACATAGAGGTGGGCCACAGAGATGTCATATCGATAAAACCAAATCTGTGCAAAAGTACTTCACACACACTGCGAAATGTGCTCCAGTATAAGCCATTCACTTGCTGCGCAATTCCTCACACAGCAACTGCATGTCAGGTCCTGTTCTGTGTCAAAGTGCCAGCTCCAGTCAGCATGAGCTAGAGGGAAAGGCAGCTAAAGTTCAGCTCTTTGCCAGCTACACCACGTTTCTGGGATCATTACCAGGGGTTCTGTGGGAGTTCATGAGAGAAATAGAATAAGAGAATATGGACAAATATGTATGTCATATAAACATGTATATGTAGACACATACATTTGCATAGTCATGTGTTGTACAAAATATATACAAATAGGATTTGTCTTTACATAAAGAGATTAGGAAAATTATATAATTAGGTTAAATGGTAAAGACATTTCATAAGGAAATTTCTATAAAGAAGCCAAAGAGGTTTATGCTAAGGAACTTGCTATCATGGCTATGGAAACTGAGGAGCCCCAGGTTCTATAGTCAGTAGCCAGACACCCAGGAAAGCCATGGAATGAGCGCCAGTCTGCGTGGGGATCTGAAGGGAGGAGGCAGAGCAGTGAATTCTGTCTTACTCAGCCTTTTTGTTCTATTCAGGACTTTACTGGATTGGATGAGGCCTACTCACAGTAAGAAGGTTAACATGCTTTGCTTAGGCCACCAGAAACACCAGTACAGATACCCAGAGAAACAGCTAACCAAGTATCTGCATACCCTTGTGGCCCAGTCAAATTGACGTACAATCCAGCATTGCACCAGGGTGGACTTCGAATATAGCATTCAGGGCCTGGGGAGATAGTTCAATAGGATAAGTGCTTGCCTGGCAAGCGCATTCAAATTTACCACATATATTTGTATGTTACATCTCATTTAGCCTCTGGAATAATCCAGTGAGGAGGTTATTATCCTTCTTAATCACAGATATCAATAGCCTGACCATTTGACAAAGATCAGGATCTCCTTAAACCCAAATCCCCATGTGTCAAGCCTCTTCCCTCCCAGTGACAGGAAGTATAGCCTTCCCAGAGCTCCACTGGGCCAGCACAGGAGAAGTTGCAAGTGGGTGATCTGAATTTAGGGCTCTGCACTCTCTACTCTTCTACACTAGTCCTCAGTCATCAGGAAACTGAGAGTCACTGTCCCATGGGATAAGATTATCTGTGGGTGAGAAACCGGTGGGCATCTCTACCAAGTTCAGTGTGATCGCCGTGCCCAAGGAACGTCAGGACTCAGAACTGAGATGGGCCTGGCTGAGTCTCCATGGGTGGTGCTGCAAGTGTGGCATGGCGAGATTGCTGCTTGCTATGAGGGTAGGCAGTATTCCTGTGGCCATGAGTCCAAGTTGCAGCTGTCTTTGTATCCTTGAGGCACAGTGCATGACACTTACAACAAGGCTTCTCTCATTTCGCTGTACTGATGAATCAAGGCTCTCCTGGGTTCTGTTTATTCAGGACACACTGCCAAGCATCTGTTAAAGTCTATGAGAGAGGGACTAATTAAAGGGTCAGCTCCTCATGCTAAGATTGCAATAAGTGTGCCTGAGTAGCCTTTCTCAACAGTGCCTACACTATGGGCTGGGGATACAGCTCAGTGGCCTAAGCGCCTGTCTGGCAAGTGCAAAGTCCTGAGTTCGATCCTTGGTACCACCACCACCAATAACAAAAAACAAAACAAAACAAAAAAACCCAGCACCTACAATGTCCAGCATTGCAGCCCCTTGTGGGCATGCCTATCTCCTCATTTGGAAGTGACTTTCTAGGCTGTGTGTCTTCATGCCAAGCCCAACACAGTGTAGATACTCAGTCACTGGTTCTGAATGGGCTGGGTAGCTGGGGGTTATCCCACAGCCTTATGTACTACAACCCAGGCCTGTGGGGAAGGTACCTAGCCAGCCCCTCCAAATAGAGGTTACCTGGCATGTGCTGTGCCTGTGTTGGACCCTGAGACCATGGGGTTTTTATTCACGTGCAGCTCCAGTCTGGGGCAGGCTCACAGCAGAATGGCGTACAGCAGGCCATTAACAACTAGTCAGAGTTGACTGAAGAAGTGACACGAGAAGCAGGTCTGGGGCTACTGAGAGAAGCAGGAGGCCTTGGAGTCAGGAGGCATGAGTGCCAGGGATTGTGGGGTGCCAGATAGGGCGGGCCCTCAGAGCTGACTTCAGAAGCTCAGTGCCCCCGTTCCCTGATTGGCTTTTCTGTTGTTCTTTCTGCAGAGCCTGTGCCAGCAGTGAGACCGAGAGTGAAGCCGGAGACATCATGGACCAGCAGTTTGAAGAGATGAACAACAAACTCAACTCTGTCACTGATCCCACTGGCTTTCTGCGTATGGTTCGCCGCAATAACCTCTTTAACAGGTGCGGAGAGCCCGTGGCCTGGGCCTGGTGCAGGGCAGCGCCCAAGCCTGGATCCTGTGGTTTCAGCTGAGGCTCCTGCCTGCTGACAGGTGCTATGGTTACAGGCTCAACCAAGATGCCAGACACCCCACACTCTCCAGGGGACTCTGCTTCACAGAGCGCCCTAGCTCATGTGGAGAACAGTGACAGCATTGCAGGCTTGATGTAACATTCCTCCTTCTGCTGGGAGAGGAGGCCAGGGGGACAGTTAGCTGCTTCACACAGACTCCAGGCTGACTTCCTGACCTGTAAACGCAAGCCAGAGAAGCTTCATGCATGTCTTTGATGGCATCTGTAGATAATTAACCTGAAGGCAAGGTACCCCTGCTGGCTTCCTGGGCTGAGGCCCCGCGAGGTCATGGAGGGCGGAGAAGCCAGGGCTGGCAGAGGAAGAAACTGGCTCACCTACAAGCTCATCAGAGGAATTGAACAAATGAAAGCTGGGTGTGTATGTGTGCATATAAATATGTATACTGTGTGTGTGTGTGTGTGTGCGTGTGTGTGTAGGAAGAGGTGATGCATTTATGTAAACATAAGATACATAAAATATCCTAGTGTGATGTATATTTTATATATTTATGTAAAGAGCTAGATTATAGAAATTATATAACTAAGTGATAAAGACATTGCATAAAGAGATTTCTGTAGAGACTTATAATAAGGGCCTCAAATGTTCATAGAGACTGAGAAGCCCCAGGACCTGCGGTCAGCATGTTGGAGGCCCAGGAGAGCTCGGTGCAAGTGCACCCCTCTGCTCTAACCCCTCAGTTCCCTGCCAGATGACACATGGCCTTGCCAGCTTCAGGACAAATCATGGCTGAAATTGCCAAGCCTCCACACCCCTGCTTCTTCACAGGCCTGGTATTGAATGTGGTCCATATCAGCAGGGGTCCATATCGCCCAGCTGAGGAGCGCCTCTCCTGCTGTCCCTTGACTGCCTGGCAACAACCCAGCAGTCACATTTTGACATATCTCTCCAGAAGGGTGCTGAGGACTTGGGGTCCCTGCCCTAATCTGGGGACCTGCCTTTGAAAAGCAGCTGGTTGACCTGGACTCAGTGGTAAGGGACTATGTGCTGGGTGCGGGTGGCCTCCGTTTGGCAGCCCAGCTATGCCAGGCACTGTGTGTCCTGTCTGTTCCCGCTATAGGCCTGGTTTCCTCTCATTATTGTGCTGTCAGGGTGACAAACGTGTGTTTATTTTCCCGGGGCCAAGCTGAGTAGGAAGGGAGCCAAGGGCCAGGGATTTAAGAATTGGCAGCTTGGGCGAAAGGAGGCCAGAATGTCCACACCCAGTCCCTCCTTCCTCACCCACTTCCCCATGGCCCTTATGGCTTTGAATGTGTACTGGACACAACCAGATGTGAGGAGGCATAGCAGAGGGCTGAGATTTTACAGTCAGCCAAGTAGTGCAGTTTGTGGTAGGAACAGTTCAGGGCTCAGGTTCACCACTGGCAGCCTCAGCTTCTGCAACTGAAGGGGGACAAACTTCCTGCCCTGCAGAGGTCCTTTAAAGAGGATGTCAGCTATTGTGGCTGTTCTCAGGGTGTTCTTTCATCTCAGTGGACTCTCTCTCTCTCTCTCTCTCTCTCTCTCTCTCTCTCTCTCTCTCTTTTATTCAGTCCAGGCTCACTCTGCTGAGCCAGTTTCTCCCCACCCTGTCTTCACTTCTACTTTCTTGAATAAATTTGGCCATGGCTCAAACAAACAAACAAACAAACAAAACCCAACAAAGGTGATATCAGGAGATGCAGGTATAAACATGACTGGTGTGCTGCCGCATGGAAGCCATGGCACGCACGTAGCGCTCTGCTTTGGGGGATGAAGTGGGAGGAGCAGTACTCAGCTTGAATTCCTCAGACAGCATAGCGTAGTGGGTGACCTTCAGAAGGGGTGAAGTCTGCAAACAGCTGGGTTGGTAGCCTCGCCTGTCTGCCTCTTCTGTCCCACCATGGCAGGACCCTCAGGCATCTGTGGCAACCTGATCCCTAGTGCTCCTGTACTCAGGAGCCAGCCTCCCAAACCCACCTGGACACTACAGAAGAAAAGGGTTGTACCAGTTGTGTCTGGAACCCCACTTTATCAATCTTGAGTCTACAGTGTTATGGATTTTGGATTGCAGAGTTGATTATTTTAGAAAGACAGTGTTTGTGCTTCCAAGCAGCTCTGAGGTAGGTCTTAGGAGCATTATACTAGGAGCTTGTTAGTTGGTTCATTTAAAGACCAGTCCATGTGCCAAGGAGGCAGACCACTAGCCTAGGCCCTGGGTCAGGTGAAAAGCAGCAAGACCCACAAGAGCCCTCTTGCACTCAGCCTCCTTAGCCGGGTATGCTCTGACCTTGCTCAGGCCCTCTGTTCTGCCCTCAGGAAAGCAAAGGGGTCTCTTCAAGCCTTCCCATCCTGACCATCTGGAGACTACTGGGGCAGTTGTAAGAGGCTAACAACCCTCTGCAGTGAGTCTTTATGGCCCAGGGCAGTCTGCAGCATGACGTGTCCTCTGTTGCCACACCGGGCATAGCTACAGCCAGGCACCCCAAAGTTCATGCTCCTTTGTTAGCTAGCATGCCCTGTGAGCGTACATCTCATCACTGAGCACACACAGGCAGGAGGGTGGAAAACTGCTGTAGGTGGATACCATAGCTGATTTCAGCTCACACCTTCCAGCTCCCCTGCCAGCCTACATCTTCCCTCATCAACCCTGTGCTACTGTAGGGTCCCCAGCCTCCCTCTCAGCACCTTGCATGGCCAGGGATCTGGGCTAAGAGGTGGGCTGGTTTGTTGCTCAACAGGACAGCTAAGAAGTGGCTTTTCTGCAGATTTCTGACAGTGACTGGGGCCTGCTGAGCACTCATACCCAGAGCCCACAGTGTGAAAAAGAGGCAGCTGTGCACGGAAGGCCTCGTGTGCCGGAGCAGCGCAGGCTGTCTCCTGGGGCTCTCCGCCTCAGTGAGTTTATGGATTGCTTGGCCCTTTTGTTCCTGAGCTGTTAGTGGGACTGATTTGGCAGTGAGGCTGTGTAGCTAATTCAAGTCAAGCGGGCTTGGCTTTAGAGTGCTGTCTCTCTCTTGCCACTCCAGGTATTGGTTTTTGTTCTGCTTTTGTTTTTGAGGTCTCTGGGGCTGCTATTTTTCTTGCTTGTGCACTTTGGTAGAAAAAACACTTTTGTATTTTGTATTTTGAGTTCATGGCAAGTGAACAAAAAATAAGGAATTTCTTTGCCTAGCACCCTACCCTGTGTGGGCCTCCAAGGGGAGGCGCCTGCCCTGGGCCTCTGTAATTAGCTGATGCCTAAAGGTCAGTTCATGCTGCGCGCGTATGCGCGTTTGTGTGTGTGTGTGTGTGTGTGTGTGTGCGCACGCAGTCGAGGCAGGGGGATGTGACTGAACCTGAGGACAGTGCTATAAGAAAAAGGAGGTAGACAGACAGGCTTTGGACCACTCCCGGGATTCTTGCCCTACCAGGTAGTACCTTGGCACCTTGACATGAAAGGTGGGCTGTCCAGGATTATTTTGAACTAGTATCCCAGAAGAATGTACTCACTATTATCATTCCTGCTCGTACAACCTGCATCCTAGCTCTCAAATTTTCCTCACAATGACCCTGTGTGTGACATCACATGGAGAGGGGTTTCCTTGTTGCCCAGAGATTTGTGACTAGAGAAAAAACAGACAATAAAGATGTGTTAAGGCTCCCCTGTCTAAAAAGAAGTAGCACAGCTGGCCCTTGAGTCACTGCAGCCTCCACCCAGCACTTCCCATGCTCCTCTGTGCTCATAGAATAGCAGGCAGTGGTCAAGCATGAATCCATGGCCTGGTCAAGGCAAGGGTCCTTCTGGCAAATTACGCACAATAAGGAGAGAAAGTCTTTCCCTCTCATGGACCAACCTCTGGTGACTCTGTGCAGGGCAAAATGAGATAAGACAGAGGGACCTAGTGAGGGCCCTAGCCTCAGTGAGGTCTGCATGCCCACATGCCTGCTGGAAGAGGCTCATGAGGGAGCCCCTTGCTGCTTGCCCACAGGAGGCTCTCTGCTGATCAGGGGCCTCAGCTGCAAATAATAGGGTGTGTACCAGTAGCAGGTAGAGGGGGCTCCCAGGGAGCCAGGACTAGCTACTGTGGCTGGTGTGTAGGGAAAGCGCCTACAGGGCCCTCCCTACCCCTTCCCTTCTGTATTTAGCACTCTGCAGAAGGTCAGGCTCTGACAATAAGAAAATGGCAGTCTCCCTAGAGCCTGCCTTTCCCTCCAACTCCATGAGCTTGCCTGCCAGGAGGTGCCACAGGACAGGACGGGTGTGAGGGCATGAGAGGAAGAGGGTCAGCATGATGAGCTGGAGGCCACTGTACCTCCAAGGTGTGTGTGGGCAATAAGTTGGCATGCTGCACAGGTGCTTTCCTCTGTATCACTGCTGAGCTGAGCACATCTGCCCAGATGTGTGACTGTGGCTCTTTGAGGGCACCTTGTGGGCTGGTTGCAGCAAGGCTGCAAGGGTCCAGCATGGACAGGTTCTGGGTCACTGCACTCCTGGCCTCGACAGACCTCCACGGTGAGGCCTACCACAGGGGAGATCTCGGGCCCTTGTGCTGAGTAGACCTGGATTTGCAACCTGACTCTACCCATTTATCTGTAAGTGACCTGGAGCCTTTTGGTTTTTCAATCTGGAAGATGTGGTAGCATTGCTACCTGGTGAAATCCTTACAGTGTAGGATGAGTATGAGGAAAGCTCAGTAGCTCCTGTGTGCAGTGCGTCCTTTCTCCCCACCTTGTCTCTGAGGTTGCTGTGGCACCCAAGGCCTTTGGGGGTTGGGGAGTGGATCAGCCAGTCAAAAGATTCAGAAAATCATATCTCCACCCACCTGAGTGGGTAACTTGATGCCTCTTCCCTTAGCTGATGCCAGAAAGACTTTGGTCAGATGCACAATATGGGCCAGTCCTATAACAGTTACTCCTGAGCCTTCTGACCGGTCTCCTGTTATTCCTGACCCCTATTCCTTGCTGAGTGTTCCCTGCCACTCCTATCCCCCACTGCGCACACACACACACACACACACACACACACACACAAACACACACACCCCTAGTATAACTCCCACAGCTGTACCCATCTTGGTGTGGCTGTCCTAGGCAGTGGCTTTCCTGTGACCTGGCGCCAGGCAGGTACCTGTCCTGGAATCCAGCTTCTTTGGGCCTCCTCCCTGCCTGATGTGAGCACCCTCCATGTGCCCATCACCTACACCAGACAGCACAGATGCCTATGAGCTGTAGACAAAGCAAGCAGAAGTCACTTTAAATGTGATTCTATGGAATTGTGACTCATTCAGACACAAAAAGAATTCCCACAGATTGCCTCCTAAGTATCAAGCTAGCCAATATATTTTAAGACCTAATTTAGCTTATTAGCAGTATTTCCTTTACCACTTTTTATTTACTTTTTGTTTCAGAAGTGATTTCAGAGTTTCTCCAAACATTAAATGGTACAAAAGCATTCTGAGAAACTCATTATGGATGAAAGATGAAAGTAGACAAGACAGTGTAGGGCATATGTGTGCGCACAAGGGCAGCCTGCTCCATCTCGCCTGACCTCTTACTGTCCCCGAGGTCAACATACATAGGTCAGCTTCCTGACTGAGGGCTTGCCCCTGCCCAGACCTACTGAATCTGGGTATGTGGGTTAACACAGCCCAGGCACATTTAAGAAAACTGAAATCAGGAAAGGGCTGCTGCAGCTTTGTCCCAAGCTCTTCTTATTCAGTGCAGTTTTCCAGCCCCAGGAACTAGACTTCATCCGTTCCTTCCTGTATCACTTGACCCAGTTCCATCCCATGCTGCCAGGCATCTCATGCCCCAAATGTAATCTGCTATTAAGACCTGAAAGTGGCCCAACTGCTATGCCTGTTCCTTCCATGGCCACTGTTTGTGTGAAGTTATCATGTAACATAATCCTGGGAACAGTGGTCGCTAATGCTTAGCTAGGTTAACCTGTAGCAGGCATGGTCCTGCAGGTTTTTGGCTGTGACTCTTTCCTACCCACCCCAAGGCCACTGCTGGTCCTCTGTCCTCCCCTCTGGTCACCTCACACTTGGAGCCCCGCCCCCTGCTGTCTCCCCCCTCCCCTAACCTAAAGGAACCCAGATCTGCCCTTTCCTACCTCAGAGTTTTCTCTTGGGCTCCAAGACATGGCCAAAGAAGCCTTTTCCTGAAAGGTCATCTCAAACACAGCATCTTTCCGCAGCTGTCTAGGTATCCCAACTGGGAACAGGTGCTCTTCTAAACTTCCCTGGCACTTTATCTGGTGTAGACCTATCAACTTCCATTGCATTTATAGTCTGTGGCCTCCTAGGCTGGCAGTCATGCAAGGCCAAATTCCATATGATTTCACTGTTTTCTCCAGGGTGCTTGGCACAGTGCCCTCTGGTAACAGGTATAGGTACTTGCTAACTGATAGAAGAGGGAGGAGAAAGGAGAAGAAAATAGAGAAAGAAAGGAAGGAGTGAGAAACAGGTAGATTGCAGCTGACATTAGAGAACCATGACAACTACGCTAGCAAAGGTGAAGGCAGCAGTGACCGTCTACTGGTTTCTTACCAGGCGCCTTAGTCCTGTACAGATTGTGGTGTGTTTGCTCACTCAGAGCCTCAAACAGCTGCTCTATTAGGATTTGGGGGCTCAGAGACTAAATTTATTGTCCAGCGTCTCATAGGTAGAGAGTGACAGAACGAGCATTAGGATTCAGATCTGTCAGACTCCAGAGAGTCTGGTCCAGTCTCAGGCTCAGCTGACTCCCCTCTCACATGGTCACTAGCTTTTGCTTGGTATCTTGGTTACTTTTCTCATTGCTGAGACAAAATGTCTAATACCTAAAGTTAGAGGAAGAAAGGTTCATTTGGCTTGTAGCTTGTAGAGGTTTCCACTCACAGTTGGCTGGCTCCAAGGCCAGGTGGCATGGCTAAGGGGCATTGCAGAGGAGAAGCAGTTCACAGCAGGCTGAAGGCATCAAGGCAGCAAGCATCAAGCAACAGGCAAGGACCCTCTTTCTGTCCCTTGTATCCTATCCAGCTATCCACCTTTATGGTAGGGTAGCCTTAATCCTAGCATTACACTACAAATCAATCCCAGGATCACATTCTTGATCCTAGTATCACATACCCTAGGCCTAGCCACCTCCAAAAAGCCCCATGTATGACCACAAGAGGCTTTGGAGGGACATCTGAATATAAGCCATAACTCCTGGCTTCCTGCTGTGATTGAGAGCTTTCTACCTCCTGCAAGAGTGTGTTCTTTGTGAACTAGTTAGTAAATCCCTAGAATGAAAGTCATGTGAGGGGGC
>NDGN011489998.1:0-11074 GCA_002564285.1 Tympanoctomys barrerae | reverse complement strand
CTTCCTCTCCCTCCCCCTCCTCCTTCTCCTCCGAGCCAGCCTTGCGCACTGGCTTCCCGTGCGATGCCATGACTAATACATTTCATCTACGCGTCTCCGTGCCTAGACACCACCTGTCCTAGTGAAATGTGATCACTTGCCACCAGTGGCGGCCACTTAGGAGTGGCCTGGCTGAAAATGAAGAGGGCGGTAGCACAGCGCGGTCTGCAGACACCGTGCGCCTTCTGCCCCCCGCCCCCAGAGGTGGGTGCATAAAATTCAGACTGTGAGCCTCAGCCGCTCTCCCCTCCTGAGTGACACCTGGGCAGGCTGGGCACCCTAATCTTCAACGCTCCACGTCCGCAACACCCCTGAACTTTAAGCCATCCGCCCTGCCCCCATCAGCCCACCTCCCTCTCTGCTGCCTCTCTCTTGCAGCCCCCAAGCTTTGCAAACCCTGAGATCTAGACAGAGGGCACGCCCGCGCCTAGGCCGCCTTTCTGTTGCATACAAGTTTCGGAGAAAAGATTTTTATGAGAATTTTTTTCTAACATAAAAGTTTTGAAAGCAGGTCTGCCAAGCAAGCAATCAAGGGTCGCTTCGCTAAGGAAAGCATCCACAGCAGTGGAAATGCAAAGCAAGTCAGCGATTTCCAGGGCAAGCCCTTGTTGGCAAGTGTCTCCCGCAGGGGTGTCCTGCAGCCAGCTGGAGACCCAGCAGGCAGATTGCGCGTTCCCTAGGCCCTGCAGAACCGCGCGACCCCTCCAATCCCAGGGGTCCGAGTTCCTGTCTCGCTGGGCGTTTGCTCCACCAGGTGTCGCTGTCTCCCCCTGCCTGCCCTGTGGGCAGCAAATCCAGGATACCTCGTACCCCACTCGGGACTCAGGGACTACTACCAAGACAGCTGGGGTCTCTGAGCCTGGGGGTCTGTATCTGACCCCCGTCAGAAGCCGTGGACAGAGCTCAGGCAATAGGGGTGCTCCTCACCCTGCACAAAGGGCCATGCTGGGGCTGGAGCAGGAGGAGACCAGGAAGAGCTAGCGACTGGGAGGGGGGAGGGCGAGAGCGGTGGGAGGGTGGTGGGGAAAGGGAGGGAGGAAGGGAGGGGCGGCCGGGGTGCGGAGGGAGAAGAGGACAAGGGGAAGGGGGCCGCCAAGCCGTGAGGTCCAAGCAGAGCACGAAGGCCAGGCCAGAAGAGCCACGGGCTCCAGCTGGAGGGAGGCCCTCTGGGCAGCGCTGACCAGGCTGCCTGGCCCATAACTCCCGCTGCCCTCTGCGGTGTCCCGCGCACGCCCTGCAGGCCCAGAGCCCAGGCCAGTCTCCTACCTCTCACGGACTGGCCCTGCGGGGCCAGGGTGCTACAGACACTGCGCTGCTGCTGTGGATGCTGAGGCCGGAGTGTGGGTCAAGCAGAACCTGACTTTGCTCACACCACTCTCAGAGTTCGATTCCTAGGAGGGGCAAAAGCTGAGGGTGCTAAAAGTATTCTGAAATGATGTAGATTTCACAGCAGTTAAACGTGCAGGAGTGTGCAGGAGCCCATCATAATCGTGGACCTCTGCCTACCCACATGGTGGTGCATCTCTGCGGCCCTTGTGCTGTGCCTGCAGGGTGGCGACTGTCCCCTCCCCCTCAGAGCCTGCCTCCCTTCCCCCTAAGAGCCACAAACCCAGGTACCTTGCACACACACACACACACACACACACACACACACATACACACTTGTGCACAGGGAGCTCAGAAACAGCCCAGGATAGAGGCACCACTGTTCTGACTCCTGAATCCTCGGGACTCAGTTATGGCCAAGTGACACCCAAGGGCTGCAGGGAAGGTTGCTCCCTGGATTTCTCCAGTTCTGACAGTGTCAGCCTGCAGACAGCCCAGGGCAGAGGCTGAGCTTATTTTCACGGCATCAGGCTACCTGAACCTTGGGGACAGAGGAGAGCTGGTCCTCACATATGGGACAGCCCTGCTGTTCTCCAACACAGGCCCCTTTCAGATGGAAACAAGATGGGTCCTGAGCACAGTCCTGGGGTGAGCAGGGCCTGGGTCCAGTTAGGCAGCCCAAGAGCAGAAAGCCCACCCTGCCCACAGGGGGCAGGGATGGACAGGCAACTTCCTGGCCTCACTCCCCAGCCTCCGCCCTCCGCAGCGATGGGTACCCTTAGGACTAACTGGCCACAGCCCTTCTATTTTCAGAACTAAAATTTCCCAGAGCCCTGAACCACTCGAAGAACTTGCAGAGAGCGCTATTTTCGTCCTTGGAAGGTTAGGCCAATATTTAATCCTCCTGAATCACCCCGTGTCTTGCATGCATAGCAGCGCTTGTGTTCCCAAGAGAAAGCCATATTCATGGCACAAAAACATTTCTTGTTTATTTTGCAGTGGTGGGGGGACACTGCTTGGGGTGTGCCAGGAAGGACAGGTCTCCACAGAGCGCCCGTGGGTGGGGTGAGGGGAGACCCCTGGTCCTGCTGCCCCTCTCCTCCTGGACTGAGGGCACTGACTGTCAACAGTGGTGTAGAAACCCTACCCTCATCCTTCTGTAGCTCACAGCCCAGTGGATAAGTGAAAAAAGACAGCAGAGAACTCGTGTTTCCCTTACACAATTCAACAACTGTACATGCTTTCTGTGGCCTACTTCAAATTTCCTTAACTGTAGACATTTTTAATTAGTGAAATTAATCATCAGTGTATATCAACACCACCTTTTCTTCTGACCTTGCCTCAGAGTTCAAGAGCCAGGGGAGGTCTGCTCTCCCCCACAGCCCCGGGGTGGGCAGCAGCCCTGCTGTTAGGTTCTCCCATGGAAGTGCTCACTGAGCACAGAACGCTTGGCATAGGGCAGTGTCCACGTGGAGTCTCAGAGATCTGGGGACACACATGGGCTAAAAGTACGAGATGGGACAAGACTACCAAGCAGACAGTGGTCATGGCAGAGCAGGTCAAGTTTGTATCAGGAAAAGACATTTAAATATTATCTCAAGAGGCAAGATGGCAAGAGTCAGTTCAACAAATAGATGTAACGACTGCCCATGTACGTGCCCCGGCAGCAGAGCACCGCACTCCGAGCTCGCTGGCAGCTCTGCACGGGCAGCAGGCAGCAGTGTGCACGCAGGAGACCTCGGCCCCGACTTCCAGCCATGGAGAGAAGCTCTAGAGAGGACACCAGCTGGGCAAGAGCAGAGCGACCAGCTAGGAACGAGTGGCCCTCGCAGACGGATATGGATCATTCAGCAGGAACAGCAGCCAGGAGCAGAGCATGCAGGCCACTCTGCGAGACAGAGCATGCACCAGCCCACACGATGAGTCGCTGCTAGTTTAACAAGACTTAAGTGAGACCAAGTATTTCCCTAACTATAGTGAAATGACACTAGAAATTGCTAAGGGAAAATGGAAACTTCAAATAAATGAAATTAAATACACATTGTTAAAAGCCAGCGGATGAGCAGCAGGGCAGGCACACCTACAATGCCAGCACTCAGGCAGCTGAGGCAGGAGGACTGCAAATTCAAACCCAGCCTGGAGAACTTGGCATTTGAGCAAGACTCTATCTGAAAATTTAAAGAAGACTGCGGATGTCTTGTTGCGGAGATAAAATACCTGACACCCAAAACTGAGGAAGGAAAGGTTTATTTAGCTCACAGTTTGTGCAGGTTTCCATACTCATCTGGATCCAAGGCAGAGTGCCGCACGGCAGAGGGCAGCAGTTCATGACGGGGGTGGGGGACAGCAAGGAGCAATGGCGAAAGGGCGACGCAGCGGCAGCAGTGGCAGAGGCTCCCTCCCTTCCTTGTGATGCCTTCGGGCTCTCCGCCCAGGCTGGTGGAGCACTCACATCCACAATCCCAGCAGTACTCACACCCTTAATCCCAGCCTTGGATCATGAATTAATCACAAACTCTAGAAGCTGCCCCATGACTGCATGAGGCTTTGGGGGTCACCTAGATACAGACCATGACACTGTGGCTTAATGCAGATTCCCTAGATTCAATCCCCAGTGCTGCCAAAAGCAAAGAGGAATAGAAAACTACGAGAGGGAAAAAGGGCAAAACTAAGAGGTCAGTTTTGGTTGGTGCTGTTGTTATTCTGTTTGAATTTTTGTTGTTGTTTTGAGACAGAGTCTTGCTATGTAGTTCAAACTGTCCTGGAACACTCAAAAATTCAGCCCAGCCTCCCAAGTGCTGGGATTATAGGAATGCACCACCACACTTGGGTCAGTGTTTTTTCCACCTATTTTTTGGGTGGAAGCAAGGCATGGCAGAACAGCCTGTAATCCCAGCACTCTGGGAGCCTGAGGCAAAAGGATTACAAGGCCCAGCGGCTCCTAACCAATCAGCTAACCAAGATTTTATTTCAGCAAGAACTAGAAAAGAGCTAGGGATGTGACTGAGTGGCGTGGACCTGAGTTCAAGCCTACGTATTGAAAAAAGCAGCAGTTTTTAAAATAAACAAAGTCGAGAAATCCTTAACTATAATTAGAAAAAAACCCAAATAAGACTCAAACAAATAAAATCATAAATGAAAGAAAAGCCATTACTACTGATGCCATGCACATAAAAAGTCATACGGGGACATTCTGGGGACGACCAGTTAGATAATCTAGAAGAAATAGATGAATTACTAAGAAATAAAACTTATAAAGACAGGATTAAAGGAAGAAATGCAAAGTCTAAACATACCAATAACAAACAGGAAAGCTCAATCAGTTAATTAAAATAGGAATAATTTTTAAACACCTTTCAACAAAAAAAGCTGGGTGTGGTGATGCATATTGGGGAAATCAATGTTCTGGGAGAGGGAGGCAGAAGAATCTTCACCTCCAACCCAGCCGGGCAATGTAGTAACTTAGCAAAAACCTATGTCAGCATAAAAAGAAAGGACTGTGGATGTTGCTTCATGCCAAAACCTGAGTTCAACCCCCAATACAGGAGGAAGAGGAAGAGGAGGAGGAAGAGGAATAAGAGAAGGAAAAAGTGAAAGAGGCTGTGAAAACAGAGAAGGAGGAGAAGAAGAATTACAAATAAATAACCTCAACAAAATACTAGCAAACTTGTACTTGGTTACACTGAAAGGATCAGATGCCAGTACCAAGTCAGGTAGACCTTTGGGATGCAAAGACGGCCAGTACTAATCAAGGGGATGCAGCTCATTAAGAGAGCAAAGGAGAAAAATTCCTTGATCATATCAACAGAAATAGAGAAGTCACTGACAAAATTCAGTCACCTGAGGGTACTTAGGTACGTAGCACTCACGCCCTTAAATCTAGTGTCCTTGAGGCTTGAATCAGTCATAGTTTCCCACACTGTAGATACCACTATCTCTGAAAAAGCTCCACCTCTGACCATGTGAGGCATTGGGGTGACATCTAAACACAAGCTATAGCATTCTGTCCCTACCCCCCAAAGACTCCTGCATAGCTCTTTACGTAAAAGATTTCCTTAACTCACAATATGTAGCAGCTTCAGTCTACAATGAGCCGGCTCCAAGGTGGGGTGGCATGGCAGACAGGCATCACGGAGGAGGAACAGTTCGTACAGGCAAAAAGTAGCAAAGCAAGCAAGGGATGAGGCAAGCCTCCTTTCGCTGCTCGTGCTGCATCCAGGCTACTGGACCAGGGCAGCACCAAGCAATTTGATTTAGTGATCAGCCACCCCAATATTAGAATGTTCAACCACAGCGTTGTATGTTGAATCACTGGCACATGCATTCTGAATCCAGCCATCTCTCCAAAGGCCTCACCTATGACTGCATGAGCCTTTGGGGGGACATCTAGACACAAGTAATAAAACTTTGCCCCTGCCCCCCAAAGGCTCATACACATCCCTTTATGCAAATGCCATTTCATCCATCTCCAATCGTAGCTGTATCCCTAACAGTTTCACCATTGTGGAAAAGTCCAAGCCCCAGGTCTTCTCTGAGATTTTAGGAAAACTCTTAGCTGCAAAGGCAAAAGAAAAGGAAGTTAAGCATTTCCAACATTCAGTGGCACAAGGTAAGACATTTCCATTCCAAAAGTTACCAACAGGGCACAGCAAGAAGTGGAAACTAGACAGGACCAAGATCCAGCAAGGCAACCTTCAGTCTCGCAGCTCCCCTTCCAGCACCCTTGCCAATCTGTGGCAAGTTGTGAGCTCCAGGAGGCTTGCGCAGCTCCAGCCTGCCACGCCAGGGCTAGGCACGGCTCTCACAGCTGCTTTCCTGGGCCAGCTCTGCTCCCTCCTTATAGTTCTCCGTAGATGCCCGCGTTCCTGGCTTCATCCGTCCTCTGTGGTCTATATAGCACCTTTGGCTCCACACTCACAACTTCGCACCTGCCCTCCTGGGGCCACACTGCCTGCCCTCCCAGGCCTTCTGAAATTGGTGTAGAAGCCTTCTGACCCCACAAATTTTGCATCATGCATCTGCCTAAAACCAGGACCATGTGGGTGACACCAAGGCCTGCCACCAGCTGGAGCAGTAGCCAGGCCTCCATATCTCTTTGCTGAAGGAGTCAAGTGCCTGCGAACCAAGCCCCAAGGAAAGACCTCCTTAGGCCACTGCCATTCTGGAACACGGTCCTCCAGGGCTCTATTCTGAAGGAGAGTCTTTCATTTTTGCAACTCTGACATTGCAAAAGCTGCAGGTCCGCTGCTGCTTGGTCCTCAGATCATCTGTTCTGTTCTCCTGTCCTTCTCAGCAATCTAGTTTTCTTCTGCTGTACCTTCATAGTCCAGTTTTACCAGGGCTTCTTTTCTGGCCAAGGTCACAGCACTTTAAGCCACTCTGCTAGACTCCTTGCTCTTGAGTCTCGACATAGGTCTGGCTGAGGGTCCCCAGTAGTAGTCCTGCCACACCCTCAACATTAGGCTGTCTTGAAATTTTCTCTGCAAGATTAGTCAGTTGCTCCCAATCTCAATTTCAGCCAAAGTCGCTGGACAAGCACGAAATGCAGACAAGCCTTCTGCGCATCTGTAGCACCTGCCTCCTGGTGTCAGACGGCCAGTGCAGGCCTTCTCCCCAGCAGACACCTCCCCAGGCTGTCTTTATTGGCATCATTTCTAAAGGCATCTGGTCTTCTGACTCTAATCAGAAGCTTCCAGAAGTAGTCTGAGGCCTTACAGAGCTACTTTTTCATCTCCAAAATTTTCCAACCTCTTCCTACAAGCCAGCTCTGCAGGCTCCTAAGCCACACAGTCAGACAGAGTGACAGAAATACCCATACGTCTCTGGTACCAAATTTGTCTTAGTTGTTTTTCTCATGTGAGTGAGATGGAAAAAAAAAAAACCCAATACCCTAGTTAAAGAAGGAAAGGTTTAACTAGCTTAGTGTCTGTAGAGGTTTCAATCCACAATCAGCTGGCTCCAAGGCAGAGAGCTATGGAAGAGGAGAAACAGTTCGTGGGAGGCAGAAGATACCAAAGCAAAAGTCATTAGAGAACGACCACGGCTCTTCTGATCCCCTTATCCAGGCTACTTAGCGCAGGCTGCGCTCACACCTCAGCCCTAGACCCTCGGGCCTAGCACTGCACCATGAGTCAACCCCAGCTTCACACACTCCAGACGCAGCCATCTCCGAAAATTCCCACCTGTGACAACGTGAAGCTTTGGGGAATGTCTGGACACAGCCACAACTTTGCTAGTAGAGGAAAAATAAATGTGGGAGAAGATGCAAAGGAAATCCTTTAGCATTATTAGTTAAATATAAACTGGTGCAGTGTCTGTTGTTGAAAATAGGAGGCTCCTCTGCTATTAATGGTGCAGAGATCTCTCTTCTAAGCCCAAAGGAACTGAAGTCGGGATCGTGCAGAAGGAGCTGAAGTCCACCGCTGCCTTTCAGTTTTGAACTTCACTCTTCAATGCATCACTGAGAGTGACCGAATGTCTAGTGCAGCTGATGGATAGGGCAAGGGGGCACACATTTATCTGTACGTACTATGCGTGATACATGAATATGGTGGAATGCTATTCAGCTTTAAAGAGAAGGAAATTCTTTTAGTTGTATCAGTAGGGTGAATTTGGAGGACACTGTGCTAAGTGCAATATGCCAGGCCCTGCAGGAAAACTGTCCCCTGACACCCCTACAAGTGAAATCAGAAGCAGCTGAAATCGCAGACTCAGGAAATAGAAGGGCTGTCACGGGGGCTGAGGGCCGAGGTGAGCGAGGAGACCCTGGCCAAGGGGTTCAAAGTTTTAGCTTGAGGGTAAATGAGGCTTGGAGAACCCCTGACAATGTGGTGCCGTCTGCTTAGAAGCTCCCTGAGAAGGCGGACCCACTAAAAGTTCACAGGTGCCCACAGAGCAGCCGGGTTAGGAGGACACGTGCGCTGGGTGACTATGGTTACACCACGTCTGTGGTGGCGGCTTCACAGGCCACGCTCACTTCCAGGCTCAAGTTCTCCACAGGAACTGCATTTCAATAACAATCAGCTCCCCGTGAAATGAGAGAACTTCTTTAAAAGAGGCAAAAGCCGCCTCTGGACAGGAAGGAAGGGGAAGGCCAGAGGCCCAGGCACAGGTGGAAAGGCCAGATGTGTGGATGGCCAGCTCTTCCGTGGCAAGAGCGCATCCTTGACACGTCTGGTCAGTGTGGATCTGCACAAGAAGATTCTCGGCAGAAGCGGTGCCCAGGAACGAAGTAGACCTCCTCCTACTGGACCCAGGGAAGGCCATTGCTGGGCGACATTAAGGGATGTGCTCAGTCAGAATGAACGGGCAGGAGAGTACGCAAGGGAGAGAAGACTGCAGAGCTAGACCCCGCCAATCTCAAAGACAAAGTGTCCTTCAATAATGGGAAAGATCCTGGTATGTACTGTAACATCTGGCACGTTGTATATCAGAGAACTTGAGGAGAAAATTTTAAAAAGGTGGCAGGTAAGAACAGCTTCCTTCATGCACCTGCAGGCTTTCTCTGAGAGTGAATTACTATCAATGTATAAACAGTATGAAGGACCCCAGTGTCTGTCCGGGGGCTGCTGATTTTGAGGATTCTGGGTACCATCCAGCCTCCCAGTAGCTCCCAGTAGGGAATCGGCCACACCTGCAGAATCGGGTGCAACTGAGACACCTCATTCACAAGGAACCATGACAAGCCACAACCAGCTGGAAGAGGGCATCAGCGGGGGCCCACTTCAGAGTCCCAGCCCCATACCACCTGTACTGCATCAGCGACAGTGACAAGTGTCAAGGAAGAACTTCATGGTTCCATCTTCCTCTCTGTTCCAAAACAGTCAGGAGAAACTGATGCCAACAGCTGCCTGAACATGCAGAGGTGAAGTCGCCACCGTGAATGTGCAGCTGGCAGCTGTGAGCCCAGGACTCTGCTGGGCAGACATGGGCGAGTAGGCGGGCGCGGGCAAGCGAGCAGGGCAGGCTGGGAGAGCTGGGTGGGCCACGCAGAAGTGAATGACTTCCCATGTTTCTTCTGCTCTGAGAGAAATGTGTTTTGGATATAAGGCTTTGGATTCTGCTCTTTGTGGCTAAGTGAGGGTCGGTATTTCTGCAGGGTGGGAGGACATTTGGGCTGGGGGGCTACGGCCACACCTCGTCTGTGGCAATGGCTTCAGCAGCCACGCTTGCCTCCATAGGCCACTAGCTTCTCTTTGATTACAGATTGAAAATGGATGTTCAATACCCACTCAACGGATTGCCTTAATCCATCCAAGTATGTACTTGTACTAATGCTATTGTGGAGGGAAATTTCTATCGCAAATAAAAGATCTTAAAATCACTAATGCTGTAGAAAAACCTCCATGTGTATTATTTTTATAGGTTAAGTGCTATGTGACTTCGTAGGGTAGGCATCTCTGAGTTGTTTTTCGTTATGTTTTGTTTTTTCATTTTGAGACAGGCCTCGGTAAGTTGCCCAGGCTACATCCAAACTGTGGCCCTCCCGCCAGCTTCCCAGGGTACTGAGGCTGCGGGCGCGTGCCCCCCTGCTGGCTGGCTGTGTGATTCCTGATCCTTCTAACTGATTGCTGTCACTGATACAAGGCTCTGAGGGCGCACAGCCGAGGGCGCACAGCTGCACCCATAGGATGGGCAGTTTCCATTTGGTCTTCCTACAAGGTTTGCTAATATGATCATCTCTTTTCTTCCTCACTCTTTGATAACAGGAAAAATGTGGGGCTGAGGAGACGGCTCAGTAGAATAAGCGCTTCCCTGGCAAGCACAAGGGCCTGAGCCCAATCCCCGGTCTTGCCAAAAAAAAAAAAAAGAAGAAGAAGAAGAAAAAAATGAAAAATGTTTCTCTTCACTTACTTTTTTATGTTGGAGAGATGGAGGGTCTTCATTTTTACCAAGAGGTTGTATTTTACTCTTTGTGCGTATTGGAATGTCCTACTCAAAGCACAGTCAGTACTAGCCTTGTATTTTACTGCGACTTCTTGGAAGAAGTCTATCTCTCCAACATCTCCACTCTCCCTCCCAAATCTGCCACCAACTGAGAAGTCATGGGAGCCACCGAGGGTCCAGGCCTCTCCAGGAGCTGCGTCTGATTTCCTGTGCAGTGTGGGATCCCCGCGGAGTCAGGGTCCTGCGGAGCAGTAGGGGCAGCGTGTGCGGAGAGAGCCTGAAGCGGGCGTTCTAAAGCAGGTTGCTAGCGTCGGCAGACATCTCTCAGTCAGCAGGGGCCCCTGAGTAAGGGCCCTGGGCAAAGCCAGCACAAGGACTGCCCCTCGCTCCCTGCTGGGAAAGGAGACAGCAGCGTGCAAGCTGCAGTGGGTCTCGGAACACCTGCGGCGCCTTCGGAGCTAGACAGCTGCCTGCCCTCCAGATTCCAGCTTCGGCAGAACTCCGCCGAGCCCAGGAACATGCATTTCTAGGCTTAGTGCTGGGTCCGTGAGGACAGCCAAGGCTGGGGACCTGCACCTGTCCAAGTGCCTCAGCATGTGCAGCTAAATGACGCAGGCACTCATCAGACACGGACAGTGGGACCCAGTGTATGGACCAGTGCCTCTACGCTGCTGCCCTCCGGTCCTCAGCATGGGGGGACAGGCACACCCTCACTCCCGTCCTCAGCACGGGGGGACAGGCACACCCTCACTCGGTCCTCGGCACAGGGGGGACAGGCACACCCTCACTCGGTCCTCAGCACGGGGGGACAGGCACACCGTCC
>NDGN011489997.1:0-12038 GCA_002564285.1 Tympanoctomys barrerae | reverse complement strand
CTTTGGACTGAAATTGATGCATTCCACTGAAAATGACTATAGGTCCAAGGCCGCGCCTGATCCCTAGGAAAGGTGCAGGATTGGGGTGGAATTCAACCAAGTCATAGATGTCATGGAAGAAGAAAAATGGAGAAAGGACAACTAGCTACTTATGGAAGTTACTTAGAAAATGCTTCTAGGATCCTGGGGATGGAGAGGAGTTGACCAAAAAGATCTAACGCAATAAAAGAGCTACGGAAGCTGAAAGAATCCAGAAAGTCAACCACCTGGTCATTGAGACTGATGACACATGATTCCCAGGAGGTGCAGATTCCCAAGGGGTGCAGAATAGGGCAAGAAAACCTTGAGAGTGGCTGCAATGTGACCCAGAGAGAAGGACACAGAAGGCTATGGTACTCAGAAATGTTTAGAAACAGCCTGATCTAGCAAAGAAGGTTGGGACTGGCTTTCTGGAGTCACTGGCTGTGGGTTCAGAAAAATCATGTTTCTCAAACTATGACCATCCGCAGGCATAGGAAATTTTCTCAGCTCTTTCAAATGAAAGTGACAATGGGAATCATTCCACCTTTGATATTGACTGATAAAATCTACTTACAGCTAGGATTTTAGGAACATAGATATGCTGGGGGGACCCTACCATTTTTCTACATGGTAATTTGCTCCATTCAAGAATTTTAAATGTTTATGTTTTTTATTTATTCTATACATCACTGAAAATTTGTCCCAGAAAAAACTTCCCACACAACTACAAGGGTATAAAGATATTCATGACAACTTTGTTGATAGTTATTTTACATGTTCAAAAGTAGATTGTTTCCATGCAATTAAATTCACATGCTGCTTGTAGAATGTAAAAGTTCTAAAATTCTAACATGGAAAAATGTCTTGACATATTGTAGAGGAAACAAAGTTATGAAATAGTACAGTATGTTATGGTGCTGTTTGGCAGAACTAAAATTGTGAATATATGTATGCATACAAAAGTGACGGGGAGGATATGATTCAGAATATTCTGGGCCAGGCATGGTAGGGCACCCCTGTAATCCCAGCTTGCAGGGGGGCTGGAGCAGGAGTAAGTGTTGGGAGCCACGAAAGCTAGAAATTGATCCTATGTGGGAGGGCAGGATGAGGTCTCATTGCCTAAAGCAGTGAAGCTACCTCAGTCTTGAGAATATATCCTGCCTGGACATTATGGAATATCATTAGTCATGAGGCAACCTTGTGTCTTGCAACTTTGCAAAGCTATAAAGTCCCCAGCCGTTGTTTGGGTGTCCTTTGCCAATCAGGCATGATCCACCACCTGACCTCAGCTATTATCTCTTGTCTTTATTTTCTAAACCCTCTTGCCATTTTCTCCCACAGACCATGGACAGACCAACAAATCCCTGCAAGTTCGAGGCCAGCCTGGAAAACTTAGCAAGACTTTGTCTCAAAATAAAAACTTAAAAGGGACAGGGTAACTCAGAAGGAAGGCCCCAGGTTAAATCTCTAGTATCATCAAAAAAAAAAAAAGTCTGAGGCATTAGATGATGAGGAAATGTTATTTGCTATTCATTTATTCTTGTGATGTTTGAAATTTTAGAAGGGAGGTAAATTACTTTGATGATCAGAAATTAAAATTTTAAAATGAGAGAAAAACACTTTTGAACAAGGCAGTCAGACATCCATTCCTCACAGCTCTACCCACCTCCTTCCTCCCCCTTGGGCCACAAGAAGTTTGGTGGTTGTGGACCAAAGGCCTCTGCTTCAGTGTGTTTCATGGATAGCATCTCTCCTTCGGACCTGCACGTCCTGAGTATCAGCTCTTTTCCAAACAGTGTGCTAGGTGCCAGGTACCAAGATGTTCTCCAGCCACCTGCAGCTGTTTGGAATTCATCATGTGACTGGCATGCCCATTAGAAAGGGATAGAGCTACCAAAGTCAAGGGTCTGTGAGCACTGACTTGTCCCTAACTGTTCAGCCACCTCAAAGCAGCCATTCAGTAAGCCAATCACGCAAACATCCATTCTGAGTCAATGGTGTCTGTGCTGCAGCTGCTAAGGATTTTGACTGTCCCCCTTCTGTGGTCCCTCAACCCTCCCAACTCAAGGCCATATCTCCCACTGTCTCCTGTTCAGCACATTCAGTTTCTGTTTCACTCTGCTGGCTCGTATTGACCTTCAGATCTTACCAGCGCTCTAGCATTTCTATGTCTTTTTCTCCTTCACCAATTCCTTGGAGAATCCAAGCCAGCCTGGCCCCACCCAGCTGTCTACCCCTTCCTCCGTTCAGCCTTGTTCTAGGCCTTCCTCCTACAAAGCCCTGGTACAGTCCAATGGGCTTGGCCTCAGCATTATCTAAGGCTCCCCCTTAGATCCAGCCCTACTGTGATGGGACAGGGATACAAATAAGAAGCAAATCAGGAGGCCTCAGCCTCAGGTTCTCACCGTGCTGTGCATGAACTGAGTAGCAAAGGAGGGTTCAGGTCTCTGCTCTGAGCCTTTGCCTACTCTTTTATTAAATTATGATGCAGAATGAAGGAAATAATCTTATTATCCTATCACCCAAGACAAGTTCCAAGCCCTGTATGCCAATATGAGGTGATACATATGAAAATAGAATTGTCTTTGTTATCAGAGAAGTTAAGCCTCTTTCTCTAGATCACAAACTTCTAAGTAGAAGGGGGATTCCAGCAAGTGTATCCAAACACCACGCCCTTGAATTTTCAAATTATATAAGACAATCATAGAATCAGAAAATAAATAAAGGACTCATATACATGAAATCTTGGTGCACTCACAAAAGGAAGGATGTTATTACATGTTTTAAATAATGAAAAGCCAGCAGGGTTATTCTAGTGCAATTTTAGATAGTATGCACCATATTTTCTTCCTCCTCCTGACATCTTCCATTCCACATTCTGGTAATATTTATCTAACATTCAAAGTTAAAACAGAGGCCCATCAACTCCTAAAATGCCCTTGTAATTATTTTTCTATTATTCCATACACTCTGCTCTCACAAAGCCACATTCAATGCATCTTTTCTTGGCATCTGTGTCCTAGTTTATCTTCTCCCCACACCCTGTTGGCTCCAAGCCTTAAAATGAACGCAAAGGTGAAATGTGTGTAGACTCGCTCAACACCCACAACATTAAAACAGTTGGATGGGAAATAATCTCATCTCGACATGCTGGGGGAGATGCACTGCACGCCCATTAGAGTTAATGGGAGTCACAGCCAAATCAAGGTGAAGCCTCTGCTCCCAAGGGCATGGTGGCAAAAACAAGAGGGGAAATTTAAATTGGAAAGTCCCCTCATAGAGCTGCCTTTGGGAGTCTACGAATCTGAGTCTCAGACTCGGTGAAAGCTGAGAATTGCTCGCAAGGCCTGGACTCAGACAGAAGGAGCTTCCTAACCTTGAGAAAGTTAGTAACACCAACGAGACCTCAATTGATTCATCTACAGAAAGGACAAAGCAAAAGTATAAAATTAATCTGACTGTGATGGATTCTATCGTGAAGCCAAATGGCATTAACTATACAGAATGTGCTACACAAACAAGTATACAGATAAGCTAGTGAGTTTTATCGTTTTCACCATCATTATCATCATCATCACAATTAACAGTAAGATACACCTTGGGAGACCAAGGAGTATCTTAGGTGCTAACCTGGTTTTCAAGTCAAGTGGCTTCCTAGAACACTAGCAGCAAAAATCATCAGCACCACCACCACCTCGATCCAACTCCTGGCACAGAGTGTTTGCACAGTCCCAATTCATCTTCCCAAAGGCTCTGAACCACACATGTTGCCTTCATTTCCTAGGAGATTCAAGCTCAAAGACCCATCCCTGTGTAAGGTAGGACATTTGCCATGTTTCATACACAATTGGCAAAATCTTCATTTTACATAGCTTCATGAACACATGACCAGCCCTCCTCCATTTGTTCCCATAGCCACTGTCGGACCATAAGGCATGTCACACTTTCAGGAAAGAGGGATCCCATGTGTCTAACAACATGGACTTTATCTCCATCAGTTTAGAAAGCATTTGTTCTCCAGAATATCATATAGGGCCAGGCCAGAAGTGGTGGCACACGCCTGTAATCCCAACACTATGGAGGCTGAGGCAGGCAGATCTTTGCGAGTTCAAGACCAGTCTGGGGTATACAAAGTGAGCTCAAGGTCAGCCTGAACAGCATAGGGAGACCCTGCTTCAAAAAGAAAAAAAAAAAGAATGTCACATAGGATACTAAAAGACAACATCAATACATACAACCAACCAATCAGCACTTGATAACTCAGGTTAGACCCAAACATCTTGAGGCCCATTCTCTGAACCAAGAGTCCTCCAGCTTCAACACATCAGCTCCACATGGCCAACACAGGGAAGGAAAGAAGTTCTGGCTGAAAAGATAATTCAATCATAACAGAAAAAAATATAAGACATTCTAAGATAACAAGAGGTTTTCAGATATATCTGAAAATAAGGAGGTAGCTATAACCCAATCAATCCACAAAGATAGCTGAGAAAGGACATCAATATCTCCAGCCCTGAAGGTCTCTCTGATTTCAGACTCTGCTTTGTAGATGAGGTCCATAGGATGCTTATCTTAATTCTATCTAAATGTCCTTTCTCTATGGTTTTTTCAGACAAAATAAGCAAGATCTGAAGGCAAACCTTCAGTTTCTTTGTTGAATGCTGTAGAAAACTCTTTGTCTTTCTTTCTTTTTTCTTTCTTTCTTTTTTTTTGTGCTGGGAATTGAACTCAGGACCTTGCACCTGCTAGGCTGGCACTGTGCCACTGAGCTATATCCACAGCCTGGAAACTCTTTCTTTGTTCCTGTTGTCAATTAAAGGAAAACAATACTATTCATGTCACTCAGTGAAGAATAGCAAAACAGACTTTATGGAAGGTCATTGCTATAAGCATAGGACCATTGCAATGGGGTCTGCAGTAAGGGAAACCAATTGGGCTCAACTCTGAGCAGACCACTAACAAGCAAGAATTTATAGCCAAGGAGCAGGCTGGGGACAGTGGATAGAAAATGGCCAAGAGGGAACCACAAAGGGTAAGGAGCTATTCTGGATAAAGCCAACTTTGAGAATTTTTGCTGAAGACTGGCTAGTGAAATCAGCCATCACCATGAGGTGCAGGATTCAGGATGAGAACCCCACCTAGCTATCAGAGAAGGTTACATACTGAGGACGGGGAGCTCAGTTAAACTGGCTTAGCCGGGTTCTTCTGAAAACAGACAAGACAGAGATGCACATGAGAATCCAAATCTCAAGTCAAGTTGAAAAGGTCAAATAAAGTTTGGTCAGAGAGAGTGTCTTCGTCACATCTCCTACATGGATTCTACCTCAAACGTAAGAGAAAAGCAGACAGCACTGGAGGGTAAAATAAAGACAATACAATCAGCCAACCAATCACAAAAATCTAACAGCCCAGCTCCATGGTGAAAAAGGGAACAACAGTCACTATCCCATTTGGAGGAGGTTTCCTGCACCTGCACTCCAGCTCTTCTTCCTCTCTTGTTTCTATCACCTTCCCTTCCTTTCCCACTGCCATTGTTTATGGAGCAGGGTGTAGTTGGCTTGCAATAATACCCAAAACATGAAACACTTTATCAGGTTGAATCTAGGCAACACAAACCTCTGTTCCAAGTGAAGAGCCAATTGCACCTAAAACTAATAGAATAATAGTGCTTGAGGTCGGGAACACTCTCTGACCGAGATACTTTAGGCCTCTGATTGCCACTGAATTGTTTAGCAGAGGCTGTTCCCTCAGTCCCCACTACTGTGCTCAAGATGGTTGCTGTCAGCCCCTGAGCTCCTATGCAGGACCAGGGGCAGGAGGAGTTGCATTGAAGTGCCCTCCACCAGTCAGCACTTACACAGCAGAGCTAGGATCAGTCCAGAGGCACTGGGTCCCAGTCTAAGACTCTTCATCTTCCCCTACCATATTTTCCTACCAAGATACATCCTAGCCCAGTATTAGGTTAAGTTTTTATTTTTATACTTCTCAGCTGATGGTTGGCTTCACTTTGCTTTATCTAAACTATTCTTTCTTCACTGCTTCTATGCCCTGAAACATTGAACCTAAGAATTCAAGAATCCACCCCTTGAATTCTCTAGTGGAAAAAATAAAAGATGATTTTCTGTTCCTCTCTTGGATTCACAGGTAACAGTGGAAACCCGCCACCACCTCGGATCTCAGCAGCTATTGTCCCCTGTATGTTTTATTCTTTCACATACACCTTAATTTGCCCAGGAAAGAAACAGATATCTGATATGACAAGTGTATGGGTTTTTTTTTCCTGGAGATCTGACTGTTCATTTTTTCCTTGGAAGGGCCAGAGTGTCTTTCAAAAGTTTCAGCCATGGGTTTTTGAGAAACTTATCCGTGTGGCATGTCTGTCACTTTTCACAGTCCTCAAGCGAGTCTTGGCAATTTTCACATAATGGCATTTGTTGACAGGTTGTTAGGGCTGACAGTGAATATGTTTGAAAAACTGTCAAGATGGTGAAAAAAATTAAAGAGAGAAGCCTCCTTACATTTGAAACAGCATGTTAAACTGTAAGTATATCCTCAAAATGCAGAACCCTCCGTTCTCATCAAGTTACATGCTCACAGTGACAGCCTGAGAAGGTGGAATCCCTAAAAATTAATGTCATCTTGTCACTTCAGAGGTCAGAAGGCACATTACCACTAAACTCTATTTATCTGCATAAAATTGAGTTTGCCTTTAATGCTCCATAACAGCTGACTGGAAGAGTGAAGATGGCACAGTGTACTCAGGCTGATGCAAGGCGTTTAATTGGCCAAGAAGAACTGCCCAGGGAGTTGGCAGGGAGCCCGAGAACAGGGCATCGGGAGTCTAGTCACTCGGCCCGCTGTGGCACTGGCTCTCTAATCGATAGGTTTTCGAGGGATGAGATAATTGACGAGCAGGGCTAGGAGCAGTGGATGGCCAGTGGTGATTTCATCACCCATCTGCCTGACACAAGTAAACCTCCGTGGTGAAGGCTCCCATTACTCAGCACGCCAGGGCTCACTGCACCGGCCTAGCACTGAGCAATGGTGTTCTCTACGAGTGCTGAAGTGCAGTTGTGACAGAACAAGACTCTCAGATGCTCCGCTGAAGGTTACTGTGTGCGTGACGCTGGAAGAGATGTCGTGCAAGAAGGGCCCACTATGGGAAACTCACATCCCACACAGGAATCCAAGGTAAGCTCCTGAAACACGAAACCAGCAGGGGCAGAATAAGAACTCTTCAAGCGACTGAGACACCTGAGTAGAACTGATACTGTCTTCTCTTGGTTTCCTTAACCACAGTTTGCTGAGATTAACACACCTGTATGTTTTTTCCTCGACTAAGATAATCTTGCAATGAGTTTCATCAGTTCTTCTAGTATGGGATTCGTTGTACTTAGGTTGGTGACTTGGCAATGGTTACTAACTATGTATGTCAAAAAAAAAAAAAAAAGAACTATCCTTGGATTACTTAATAGCAATGCCGTTTTTTATTAGGAAACTGCAACTTACTTAAGCCCTGAGAGTAATCTCCTCTTCTGGAGATTGGAATAATGGTATCTTTATTCCTTAGTTATCCTGAGGATCAAACTTGAGCTTTCAATAGTATCTCACTCACACCACATCTGGTATATCCGAGGTGTCCAAGCATTTTTGTTTGAAAGACATGGACCCCCGAAGGAACCAAGAGGATTAAAGTCATAGAAGTTGCCATCAACTTTGCTGAGTGTTTTCAATAATTTTTTTTCTTTAAAGAAAACCAATCTCCTCTAAGAGCAAAAAGTCTCTCTAGCAATCAATGTAGTTTCCACCAATGTTTCTCAATAAACTTGTACCTAAGACAGAAGATTAAAACCCTTCAATTGCTTGGTTCAGAGCACGAGCATTTACACCAGAGCCCCCTTCCAGCAGCTGAGACCCAGGCAGTCTCCTGAACTTTGCAAGCTCTGCAGGATGTAAAGTTTAATCAACCAAGAGCTCTGAGGGGCTGGCACTGCATCAAGCCTGAGGGGCAAGCCTGCTGTCTCCTCCTGGCTTGGGGAAGAATTTCTCCTAGGCAAGAGCATCAAGTCTGATTTTACAGTGCTGTCTCTGAGATTACCCAGGGGTTGGGCAGAAAGCTGACAACAGAGAGGCTTTAGAGCAATGGGATTCGCCTTTGCAGTGAGAGGTTCTGGCTGGAGAGGGGTTTCACGGGCTGGGCAGTCACAGCGCGCTCCTCTGGAGACAGTGAATAGCAATGAAGAGCAATAACAGCTCTCATTTTTAAAATGAGCATTGTTTATTAAAACATTAAAAAATACACAGAAAAGTGCAGAAGTCAAAACTCTGTCTTCAGGATTTTTCACAAAGTCCTGACCGTCTTCACACCAGACCAAGAAAGTATCGGCCACCTGTGGACTATGAGGCTCTCTTGCTAGTCACTAGCCCTTCCTGCTCAAAGAAAGCTACTCTCCTAACTTTCCTCTTGGGGTACAGAGATGCCTAGGATTGAGCCCAAGGCCTTTGCACTGGCCTAGAGCTCCAGGCCCTTTTATTTCTCTAACTTTTGTTTTGTTTTAAGACAAGGTCTCCTTTTCTTAAATTTTGAAACAGAGTCTCCCTAAACCGCTAAGCTACCTAGGCTGGATTCAAAATTAGGATCCTTCTTCCTCAGCCTCCCAGATTGCTGGAATTACAAGTGCGCACCGCAGTGGCCAGCTTGCTCTAATGCACAGATCCATTTGCTTCTCTCTGAACTTCACGTAAGTGGACTCACACTGTACGCATTCCCTGTCCTTTGGCACGTTTCACTTAATGTTATATTTGTGAGCTTCATGCACACTCCTCTGTGCAGTTCTAGTTTCTTTTCCTCTCTGATAGCATTCCAGGGTAGAAAAAGCCTAACTCATCTCAACACACACTTGAGGTGCCTTCAGGTTTTGGTGACAATGAACAACATCTCCAGGAAGATGCTCGCACGTGCCTTTTGGGTTGCATATGTATGCACTTCTGAGCGGTATATATTTGGGTTGGAAATGCCGGTCATAGGGCAGGCCGGTGTCTAGCTTTCATAGACATTGCTAACAGTTTTTCAAAGTGATCGTTGCAATTTAAAAGACCAACAATAATGTGTGAGCACTCTGATTGCTACACAGCCTCCCCGACACTGGGTTGTCAAAGAAAATATTGATCCCTCTGATGGGGTAACAGCTACTTTTCACTATCCTTTTATGCTGTGTCAACCTCAATGTTAGGAAGTCTATATATTTTTGTATTCTTGAGTCTCTCTTTTCTCTTCTTATATTCTTTTCAGGTATACTATGAATCAAACCCAAGACCTTCACATTGGATTGCATCTCCAGCTCCTTATACTATTATTTGAATATGGGGCTTTGCTAAATTGCCCAAACTCAGCTCAAAATTATAATCCTCCTGCTTCAGCTTCCCAGAGGAATTGCATGCCTACACTACCATGAGCAGATGGATTGAGTCTTTCAAAAGCAGTATCTCCATTTTTCAGATTAGAAAATTACATTAAAATAAGTTAAGCCATATGTCCAAAACAGCCTAATTCCAACATGTCAGAGCTGGGCCACAATTGCAATTTGGTATAGCTTCAAAGGCTGTGCTGTTTGCATGACATAATTCTTAATTGATCCTTAATTAATTTTTAAAAGGTTTGGTTTTCATTTCTGCAAAGATTTCAAATCCTTCAGTCATAATAATTGTCTTAGTTCAGGCTACTCTAATAAAGGACCACAGACTGAGTGGCTGAGATGAAAAAATAATCATTTCTCATAATTCTGAAAATTGGAAAGTACAAGATTTGGCTCCTGGTGAGAGCGCTCTTCCTAGCTTGCAGGTGGCTGTCTTCCACTTGAGGTGGGGCCCTATTTCTTCCCATAAGATCGCTAACCTATCACCCATCATACCCGGGGTTGGGGATTTAACATATGGAGTTGAGGGAGACACACACCTTCAATCGTCCCAAAAATGATGTAATTGACTGAATTACAAATTGTTCCCTATAAAGAAGGCAACTGGAAAACAATGTCACTAACAAGGGGGGGATTACCAAGGAGAGGAGCATGTCATTGCACACACGTGAAAACGCTAATTCTCAGCAGGACAGGCTTTCTCGGAACCTGCCACACTATTTAGACTCACACTGTTTTGCTTCTTCACCTGCAAAGAGACGAAGCTTGACGGCAAACATAGTCCAGAGACTGAAAGCTTCTTGTCTGGATTCGAGAAGGGACTTCAGTCAAGACAGCAAAGAGAATATCTTATCTTCAATTTCTGGCCTCACTGAGACGCGAGGGAGACTCCAAATGGGAAAAGCATCGGTCTGTCCAGCCCTTCCTCACGTTCCCAAGAAGAAATTGCCCAAGATCCCCTGCGGCCACATAACCTGTCCTCATTCTTGAGCTTCTGAAGTTCATCACAGCCCCAGACATGAGGGGAGCTCCGCTGGCAACCCACAGGAAGGGGCGCTGGCCCCCCCTTTCTCCCATGGCCTCCCACAAAGCTTCCTTTCCACACTCGGCTGCTCCCCTTACTGCTTTTCTCTCTCTGGTCTGCCCTTTTAGCCTAAAATTCCATGGTGAAAGAAAATCCTTGCACAGATCTGTGAAACACACCACTAACACATTCTGGACTGTTCTGAAAGTCCCTGAAAAAAAATTTTCTGATGAAGATCTTAGAGCTGGGTATGAAGAGGAGCTAGAGTTTAAAAAGAGTGACTGACAGCGCCATTCTTAGAAATATATGCACACCCAGAAACATCCATAGAAGCATCTGCAATCCTGGAAATAAACTTACAGTAGAACCAATGTGGCACAGCAAAGATTAATAAAAAGAGTCCTTTTGCATCTGTTTCTTTTAAGGATCATAAAATGAAATATGAGTCAACTGTGAGTCAAAAGAACAAAGCCATTTCTTATGGTGTCATCAAAAATAACAAAAAATAAGGAAATCTTAAACTTCTCTCCCCCATGGTTACTGAGATCATCTAATTTCTGAGAAATGTAGCAGCTTCCGACATCACCCCACATGTCAGGAGGAAAACAATACTGAAGCAGTCTTCAGTGTCAAAGTTTCAACAGGAATTTGCATCTATGATGTGACCAGAATCAGTTATTTAATTCACAAAAATAGTTACAAAGTTCAGAGCTCTTTTGAATATTAAGTTAGATAACATATGTTAAGCACCAAAGATTTCTGGGTGCAAAGTAAGCCCCCGATATATATTAAGTATCATGAACATGATGATAGTGATTTTTGCTGTTGATAACACGTCCATCCTAAGTCATGCTGGGAGACAAGAAGTCCGCCAAGTGTTTACACCACACAAGCTGGAAAGAGAAAGAAGATGCACACTCAACTTTTCTTACCCTCTGAAAGTCTATTGCCATAGTTCCTTGTTTGCTAAAAACATGAGAAGAAAGTCTGGAATAAGTTGTTGAGATGAGGCACAAGAGGGTAAGAAAGAATTTGATGGCACACAGCAGACTACGAGTGCTAAGCCAACAATGATGCATGCGTTGATTGAAGTAACTGAAAGGCAAGCCAGGGGAAGCTAGCTGTTGATGAGAACCCTTCAAAAAAAAAACAAAAAAAAAACATGCTCCTTCCCCCAAGTATCTCTTCCTCCCATGCCTGGCTGTCTCAGGAGTGGTACTGGGCTTCATAGCTGTTTGGCTGTTGTCTCCAAAGCTGGCTCCAAGCCTTTGGTGTGATCTTGAGAGAAGAAGAGATGGAAAGAGTACCAACCACTCAACTAGCTCCAGTGGTGTCTAGAACTGAGTGATACTGCTGACTGGGGCTGGAGTAGGGAGCAGCTATTTTAACAATGCAATGTCAGAATCACCCAAGCTTCATCCTGAATGTCTCTGATCCAAACTCTGTAACCTCCCAGTGGATTATCAAAGAGTTCAAGTACCCTGAAAGCTTGTCGACCACCTTACTTCATGATGGATCGCAACATTAAACATTCATATATATATATATATATATATATTTTTTTTTTTTTCAGAACC